>CACVKI010137094.1:0-43413 GCA_902732785.1 Trichogramma evanescens | reverse complement strand
TTTTCCTTGTACTATTAAACAATATATTTGATTTTTTTTAATTTAAAAAATATACAAAATAACGATATACTAAATTTTTTTTTTAAATTATTATTTATCGTAAATAACTTTTATGGAGGAAGCTCCTTGCCAATGTCTTGGCAGCGGTTCTTTTTCGTGTCATTTGGTTGAAAAATAATTTATAATTGAAACTGTTTTGTGAACAAATTAGAAAAGATGATATTAATATTTCCAAATTATTTTTTTTTTAGGGAACTACCTTAATTGTTACGTCATCGTGAAAAGATTCCATCAAAATTATACATCAAAGAATAGAAGAACGTTGGCAATTGATTCCAGGAACAGAAATAATTTATGATTGAAACTGTTTTGTGAACAAATTAGAAAAGATGATATTAATATTTCTAAATTATTTTCAAGTTAAAAAAAAGGATGAGGAAGCTACTTGCCAATACATTGGCAGCGGTTTTTTTTATTTTGAAATATTTTATCGTTGATATTTGACGATATTAAAGGTATTTCGAAAGTCCCAATTGTTTGAAAGCGTATGAGGAGAATCCAAGATTTTATCATACTTGTAAAAATTATTCATTTGAAAAAAAACTAAAGGGCTTGTTCACGTTTATGAAAGCTCTACTTTTTTTATCACGAATGACAAGTAGTACATATTTATCAACCAATAAATGGATAGAAAATATTCTTTACAAAGCTGTTTAGTAAATAATAATTGAAATGCACAATAGATTTCAAAACCAAGTTTTTTTAACAATCCATCATAAAATAAAGTTTTATGAAAAATGAAAACTTGTAAAACTTTTTATGAATTATCAATTGTTTGAAAAAACATAATTTTGTAGAGACAAATTATTTAAAAACCTTTATTAGATATTTATGAAATTGACCACTTTTCTGCTCATTGATTCTAAAATAAACACAAAAATTGCAAAAGCATGACCTCCTATGAAAATAAAAAATACTAATTTTACATCTTCTAAATTCAAAGGTGATTCTTTGTTGTGAATTGGATACCAATGAATGATAGATGATTCAGAATTTTTTTGTGTGTATCCTATCTCATGCAGTCTTAACAAAAAATCATTCAATTTTGATTGCAAGAACCAATCTGGTCTCATTGGGTACACCAGAGTGCGCATATCCATCAATGGCTTAGAGATGTGTATTAATTCTGACTCGCGAAGGCCGTAAAAAGTAATAACTAAAGTCCCAACGATGCAGATAACATTTTCTCGTTGCAACAGCTCATCCATGCAAGCTTTGATATCGAGATAGTCTTTGAAACTTCGTTGAGTTATTGCAGTCATTTGTGGCACAATTGGGGTGAATACATAAATTGTCACCTTTGTGTTATTGATAAAATCTTCTACGGTCTCGACAGATGATTTGAAATCGGCCACAGTATTGACAGCTCTAAATAAATTGACAAAATAAGCACTAGAGTATGAAATTAACAGGATAACAGTGCACAAGAGTATCCTTTCGGATGAATAGTAAGCCCGTTCGAATGCTGGTTTGTCCATGGAAGACGTGAATATTCGTATGTATTCGAAAAATGAGATGCTCCAGGATAATTTCAAAATAAATTTCGATACCATCAAAAACATTACAAAAGATGTACTGACGTTTACGAAAATGTTCAAATCGACTGCAGCGATGAACTTCTTGAAAATACTTAGCTTGGTTTTCCGAGATATTGCGTTTACGTAGGTACTTGATGAAAATCCTGATTGCATTTTCCAATAATCGTCGAGAAGTCCTGCTCGAGCACTCATATCAATTATTCCGTCCATGACGTCTTGAAGTATACCTTGCGGGTTTTGATCGTCATCTAATGGAGGCACTCCTCTGTACATGGTCAGATTGTAACTTGCTTTGAAATGCTTCATGAATTGAATTATTGGTCCAGACGATTTCATTGGCAATTTTTCCAAATTAAAATTTCCTTTTTTCTTAATTTCGGACACATTCGCAAAATCTACTCCTAACGCCATCTCATGATTAGACAAATCGACCAACTTATCAAAATAGCACGTTTCAGCATATTTATTATCTAAAAAAGCAATATCAATATAATCCAAACATCCATGAAATTGGAATTTTACATTCATGAAAGCAAACCCTCAATTTCACTCAATTCGGTGATGTCACGAGAAAGTAAAATTCGATTATTATATTGATTTGTAGAATCAGCGTCGATTTTCCAGAACGTTGTTGCAATAGAGGAAAATGGATTTAACGTGTAAAGCATATAACGATGATTGGTTGTTACACATAGGTAAAAAATATTCACTATATCAAAATTCCATGCTAAATTTAATAATGAAGTTGCCAAGAATAAGCAGGAGGCTACAGGACTTTTTGTGACGACTAAAAAAGATGCTTGATTATTCCAAAAAATAGAATTTCGAAAAACTGTGAGGAATTCAATGAAACGAAGATTCGACGTCTCTTCAGTAATGACAATACGCGCGGGGTAAGTTTTTCTTACCAGAACTGTCTCATTGATTTTAACTACATTTTTAAAACGCTGATAATTAGCAGAAAGTAGAATATTATTAAATGCAGTCATATCAAAAATAAATAACGACGAATAACTACTACTCAAAATCGATATTTCACTGTCACTCCAGTTGCCAAACATCATGATGTATTTTTCTTCTTCGTATGCGTTGAAAAAACACTTATCAAGAATTAATTTCTGAAAAAGAATTTCGTTACAACGAGTTTTTATGTATCACGCTGAATGCATACCATTCTTCTTGAAAATTCCCTTTTTGAATTTGATTTATTATTTTTAATATCGAATAAAAAAAAAGGCATTTGAAAAGTCGCGATTGTTTGGAAGTATAGGATAAAAATCCAAAGTTTCATGATACTTCTGAAAATAATTACCGAAGATTTTGCTTATAATTTTGTGAGACTTTATTCACTTGACAGCAGGCCAAACAGTACTGTAGTACTGTAACTGTACACGTCTCCACTGTACAGTTCCGAGCTATTGGCGTTGTTCGCTTGGCCAAGCCCCTATAGATAGAAGCAGAGATAAAAAAATAATTTAGCATAAAAATAGTCGAAAATTGATTAAATTTTTGGCTGATAAATGAAGCGAACTTTTTCGAACATACCTTAAATCGTTCAACTAGCCTTGTCCAAATCTCCTCATAGTTATAATATCAGTAAATATTGAAAAAATAGTGGAGAAGAAATAATATTTATTGAAACTAGTTGATTTTGAGGATAAGTGACATATCAAGTTTAAAATGGAAGTAATTATTGGTAGCATTGAAGAGGTCTTTACTACGATAATTTGTCTTGAGTTAATTGAAGGCAAAAAGAAGCGGGTTGTAAGTTTTAAATTTTTTATTGTATTGAGAAATGTCGCAGATTAAACCTTGCTATGTCACGATTTGGCTAGAGTTACTTATCGTTATTTCAGTGCCATCTATAATTTTTGAACTGAAATAAAGTAAACTTCTGTGTAGAGTATATTCGTGTATAAATATATACATTGCTCTTATAGTTAGTTTATGCAATAAAATTTTATTTCACAAAAAAATTTGAGTAGAATTTTTTGTATCAAAAATTTTTTGTGCATAGTTTGTGCGTGTTGAATGTTTCCTTCGATTAGACGTCATAATTTTTTGCTACAACTTTTTTTCACCCACGAATCATTCTTTCACTAGTGTACAATTTGGTGGTGAACGCATCTAAAGGCAAACATGGGTGTATAATTTTTATGTGTACAAAATAATAACACTTTTCAAGAATTAGTAAAAAATGTACTGTGCATATAGTTTGGGCGTGTTAAGAGTTTCAGCTTTTTGAGCAAGATTTTTTTGCAGAACAAATTTTTCGTGTTTAATTTATATCGAATTGCTGTGCACAACTTGAAGGTGAATAAGTTTGAATAATTACTAATTCGTGCAAAGGTTGTTTGTGATTATTTAATGGTACTGTGCACAGTTAGCACGTGTAAGATTTCTGTCTTTTTTAAGCCAACATAATTTGGTGAACAATTTTTTGTACAAAAGCCATTGTGAATAATTTATCGGTGCACACATTGAATCGCTAATACTTTTGCATAATTCGTTTGTGCAATAAAATGTACCGCATCATAGAAAAATACTTTATTAATTTTTAACGATTCCTAACAATTTATCTTAAAATATTATCGGAAATTGGGGACATATTAAAATAACTCGCGAAGAATTAACTATTTTTATCGCATTCGATAAGGTTAATTGTATTCAAGGTTAATATTATTTTTTTATTTATCAAGACCACTCAGACAGCTGCCCATCCATCCCTTCGAGTGTGAAACCCGAAGGTGAACGATCATCGTTGGCAGGCCGAGCCTCCGCAATGGGAAGCTCGAGGCCGCCAGCCTCACGCTCAGAATGAGCAGCCACGTCTCATCCTCGTGGCTGCATCGACTCCTACTTTGGGTAGAGAGTCTGTGAAGATACACTACAGAAATGATCCTGTGAAGTATGATCTTAACTCGACAATACATGCTCTGCGCTATATATACTTTTTTTTTGATTAGCCACTTGTGATTTCGTCGAAATTTCATCGAAGCCATCTAGTAGAGAAGTTAAAACTACAGAGATGGCTGAGATCTAGCGCGCATGCCCAAATTGCTTACAATTTCCTCATTATCGGCATTGAAAGAGTAACGAATTTTGAATTGGTCGATGTTCACACCTTGTATTACATTTTTTTTCGTTTATGCTATACTGAACTTCTATGTCAATTCTGATTGAAAGGAACGAATTATTTTTTTTCGCAAGTAGGTAATAAATAAAACCGTGCAAAAAACTGACCGTTTATTTGCTCACTTTATAATTTATGAATCCAACATTTCGCACCGATTTCGCTACCAATTACCGATATAGTTCAATATACGCGAATGGTTTATTCACAACATACACAAGTAACTTTTCCCGAAATGGAAAGATCATACCAGTACCACCCACGCAATAAACTCGTGCGATAAAGCAGTTTCTCCCATGTAAGCGCAGAAAAAAGTTTACGTCTCCTTCCTCCCATAAAGAGCTATTTCCAAGCCGCGCCTATATAAACTCGCTGGCTGTCTGTCAGATGTTGGATCTCGTTGCCTGCAGTTAAAGTTAGCGCAGTAGCGAGTAGTGTATAGTGAACCGTGTGCGCGCGCATTCCTAATAATAAGCATACGCGGCTACATAAATATACATACACGCGCAAAAGTCCCACACCAGGCGCGTACTACACTATGAGCAATATTAACGAGTATTATGAGGAGCACTCGGATAGCACGGCGTTAGTTTCGTGCATACCAGCCACGGGCAAGATGTCAAAGGCCAAGAAAGTGCTGGACGAGGCCCGGGAGCTCAAGAATCCCGAGCTCGAGCTGGCCGACAAAAACATCGCCAGCTTCGAGGAGCTACCTGGTCTCGGTGAGTCAAGCGACTTTCGCGTTTTGTCCTTTTTTGGAAGCTTGGATCGCTTTCGTTTTTTTTTTTTATTTCCTTGCCAGACTGGTCTTCGCGCATACGTCACTGCGTGTGTGCGAGGGGAGCGTATTATATATATATCGCTGTGTGGGTGTGTACACATGTATGCGAGGCAGCGGTGTTTATTATTTTGACGTTCGACCAACTGATTCTGTATAAAGTGATGTTTTTTATTTTATTTTTGATGAATGAATTTCATTTTCAGTTAACATGTCGTACATAACGAGGATCTCTCTCAGTCATAACAAAATTAAAGGTAAATTTAAGAACAATGTACAAAAACGATTTGTAGATACGAATTCGGTAAACTATTGATACATTTTTTTTTCAAGCTGTACCCCCTGGTCTGGCCAATCTAGTCAATTTGGAAATACTTAATTTGTTTAATAATCATATAACCGAATTGCCCGTATCCATTTCACAATTGCCAAAGTTGAGGATTTTGAATCTCGGGTAAGTTGTCATTAACAAAATTTTAACGAACAAAAAGATGTGAAATAATTTTAATAAAATCGTTTACTACTGTGTAATAGTATGAATAGACTGAACGCACTTCCAAGAGGCTTCGGAGCTTTTCCGGTGCTCGAAGTTTTGGATCTGACTTACAACAATCTCAGCGAAAAGAATCTGCCCGGCAACTTTTTCATGATGGGTAAGAAACATTTTTATTGAGAATTAAAACTGAAAAGTTTTTCATTCAATATCGAGTAATCTGCTTTTTTATTTCGACAGAAACGTTACGCGCGCTTTATTTGGCTGATAACGACTTTGAATTTTTGCCACCAGAGATATCGATGTTGAAAAATTTGCAAATCGTAAGTTCCAATAAATTACTTTACCGAACGAATATGATTCCGAGCAAATTACTAACAGATGAAAAATTTTAACAGCTGGTATTGAGAGAAAATGATTTGGTGGAACTGCCCAAAGAAATCGGCGAGTTAACTCGACTGCGAGAACTTCATATACAAGGAAATCGGCTGACGGTGTTACCTCCAGAAATCGGTAATTTAGATCTTCTCAGCAACAAAGCCGTCTTCCGCATGGAATTCAATCCCTGGGTCACGCCGATCGCCGATCAACTCCAAGTTGGCATATCTCACGTTCTGGATTACATACGCTCGGAAACATATAAATTGTTCGTATTCACATTGATAACATGAGTTTAAAGTTTAATTTTTGAGATGAGATTGATGTTAATGATTCTTTTACAGCGTTTATCAGCGGCATCAAGCTACAAAAGGCATACCACCACCGTCCGAGAACGACAAGAGTAAGAAAATCTCAAGAGCTCGTTCTTAAATAAAAAAGTTTACTGCCATTGCCTAACAAGCTTATAACGACGTACAAAAAGATAATATAATGCCAAGTACAAGCGCAGCATTTATCGAGAATTTGAAGATTGATCGATGCATAAATTATATATTTATTGATGAAATTAGAAAAAGAAGTAGATCTGATACCAATTGATTGTACATGTATGCCACTGTATGATCGTTTACAAACGTGTGCCTTGAAAGTATTTTACATATATTTATTTCATAGAGTTGTAATACAGAATTTTAATAATTCCGTAATTTATAGAGATCTGTTTTCCACTGAATTTAGTTTTATTTATCAAATGTGCCTAAATGTAGCAGTAGAAGACTTTGAGACTTCATGAATTTTTAAAATGTAGAAACGAGTATGAAGACTCCATCCAAATGAACAAATAAATTAACCATTTAATTTATGTTTTAAAAAATGATTTTTATTATTGTTACTCCTGAATTTATTATTACTGAATCAATGTGTTTGACAAATCGACAATTTTATTTTATTTACAGATAAAATAATGGTCGAAAATCATGAAATGTAAAATCACATTGTACATTTTGATCTAAAATGGTTTCAACCGTTGTTGAACAATATACAATTTTTTATCAAACTAACTTCAATCTAACAAGTTTTTACAAAAACTTGATACAGCTGAATTTAAAAAATCAAGCTGTATTTACTTTTTTCAAAATCCTTACAGTAAATTCAATGAATTTACAATGAAAATTCGGTGTAGATTACAGCTGTAGAGGTTTTAATTGAGTTTGTCAATAGTCGTTTTACTAATAAATTAATATACAAGTATCACATTCTTTTTAAGATTCTAATAATTACTGAGATCGTAAATGTCATACTTTACATTGTAAAATAAAATTAATTTTTAAATATGAATTGCATATGATATAAATTTTTATTTGCTTTTAAAAGCAGTCTAGTTTTTGTAAAAGTCTTCAAAACTATTAGCTATACTTATAACTGAACTAATCAATTTTACTATAATACAGTTTTATGTCACCATGTGAATCACATGTGAAAATGCATTTGTGAGGGCAGTTGTTGATGCATTTGCATTGGCATCTGTAGTGGTATTTGCTGTTGTTGCATCGGTGGTTGATGTTGTTGTGGTATTTGCTGATTAGGCAAGAGCCAATTACTATCATCTACAATTGGTGGCACAGGTGGTGGTAACTGCGGTAACATTGGTATTTGGTTAACTCCACGCCTTCCTAGTTCAACATCATAGTTAAAAGTATGGCCGGTTGAATATATTATTCCATCATTTCGCACAAGTGATACTGGCACAGCAGTACCATTATCCACCCAAGACCAATTTCCTTGAAAAGCGGTAACATCTGGCACAACACAAACCATACTTTGTTCTGTTCGATACCATGTTTCAGCTTCAAGATCTCCAAACCAAACCTAAAATCAATTTATCAAATTATTGTAGTAGAGAGTAATTTTTCAAGTTAAAATTTTAGTTTATAATTTCAGCTCTTTGAATTTACATACATGTAAATTAGGTGCAAAATCATCTCCTTTAATCTCTAGCATCGCAACTTGATCCTGACCCATTGGATTAAGATACTGCACAGTTGGTACTGGAGTAACTGGAGCTTTCACTGGACCCATTCCTTCATAAAATTTATATTCTGCACGCTCTGTACTAATGATTGTCCAGCAAGCGCCATCATTTATGAGATCTTTATTTGGTTCTTTGGGAGAAGCTGATGCATTGAAAGGCACTATTTTTTCTTGTGAAAGACAAAGGTACAAACGATCAGTATCTTTCAGGAATAAAGCACATTTGTGTAATTGTGAAACTGGATCATCAGCATCAAGGCTTGCCATTGATTTATCTACCTATTAAAGCATATAATGTTTATTTTAGAGATGTTAAAATTTAAATAAATTTTATTGAAGAATTAGTTTGCAAACCTTGCGTATTATTAATCTGGGTAGTGCCATTCCTGTGTCCTTACAAACTAATTTCACTGTATTATTATAATGAATATATCCATCTCTTGGTTCAAAATCTTCATTTTCACTTTCCTCATCATCCAATAAATATATTGTAAAGGTACTCCATTGAGTCGAACTAGCATGAAAATGATCACCTTCAACATGCAGGTATCGTGTGCTTACTGTCTGTGAACGCAATCTATTGAATAGAGCTACAGAAGTTCCACTAGCTATACATAATTCTGTATTTTTTAGAGATTGCTTTTTTTTAGAAGGCTTAGATATAACTTTGATACGGTTACTGTGGAAGACACCTATATCATGACCATTTCCATGGAACATTTTAATGGAGAGCATAAAATTTTTTCGTTTATCAGAATCTGATATGAAAAGAGTTTTAGCCGCACAGTATTGCTCTTCATTATTTAAATCTAGTTGCTGGACGTCTTGATCCAAATTGCCAATAATTCCAATAAAGGCACATATTTGTACTGCTTGTTCAGATTCTCCTTCTCGGCGCATTTGTTCTTGTCTCATCACCCACGAGTCTCCTCTGCAATTTAATTATTTTGCATTGTTTTAAATGAACGACAAGATAAGCAAATTTTAAAGTTAACAGTGCTACCTTAAATAAACACATGGCGGTGGACAGAAAAATCTCTTCTCTGTGCCGTATGATTTTTGTGCTACCTTGGCATGAAAAATAACAACGACCATGTCAGTTTTACCGCCGGTTCTCTTGCATTCTGAGAGGTAGTGACGCATGGCCTCTTGCGTGAGTCGAGGACTCGACAAGTCCACTTCCATTTTGAATGAGCACCAATTTTTGGCATGCTACTTCAATGATAAACACAATGCAGGCTCGTTCAGTCACGTGTCATAGCTACCTGTAGATGAAAAGTCAAACTTTTAACTGTCAAAATAGATTCATCACTGAGAGTCGATGTTTGTAAATATGACGCGGCTTGAGGCGACTCGATAAGCTCATTATCATAATATTATGAACTCAACTAGTCGTTGATACGTATAAGCTAGTTCTGTTTATTATCTGAGTACTGCGCATGCGCAAGCTCAGCGCCCCGCCACACCACGATCAAAATTAAAAATAACTTATAAATTGCCTGTAATAAGGCCCATAAAATGGCCTATAAAAAAGTCCCGTTTTTGAAAATTTCTCTTCAGTTGCTTTTTGGATTTCTTCGAGAGCAGGTAAGCTCCTTTTTTTTGGTATTAATCGTATAGTTTTAAATGTCAGTAATTTTAAATAGTTGCAAATTTTTCGTCACATTTTCGATTTTTTCCCCCAAACGCATACGTGAATATTTTCGAGAATTTCCCATAAGAATCCCACTTAGAAGTTCTATAATTTTCTATCAGTTGTTTTATAGAAATTTTTGTTTAATCCTCGACGAAAATTTTTCTCATGAGAAAGTTTTATAAAGTATATATAAGCCTTAAAAGTGTTTTAAATTTTCGTAAAGTATTTAAAAATCCATAAAATCTCGAGGAGACTCGACTTTTTAACAAAAGTGTTAAGTATTTTTCTCATTTATTTCAATATTGTTCATATGGTTTCCCGTATAGTTTTTTTCTCAATGACTTTTAACGAGCTTTGATACCGATCAAAAAAAATTTAAAACTATTTAAAACGTTTATTAACGCTTTATAATTCTTAATAACTCTTCCAAATAATTCAAGTCACTTGTACATATTTTTTAAATTAAATAAGTGATTGCCGTACCCGTTTGAATAGTTCAAAAATCAATTATCAGGTTTCACATAAATTTTTAAAATGTATTTCTATCAACTACAATTCTTATAAATTTTTATTAACTCTTAAAAATCATTGTACGAAATCTGAACATTTATAAGAATTTTGAAGACTTATTCAGACTTTTAAAGAGTCGTTAAGAGTTTTTAAGAATCAGTGTGGAGATGAATTTCCGTAAGGGATCGCATGCAAAATTGTTAATCTCGAACAAGCTTACAAAATTGCATAAACGCTATTTAGGTAGTAGTCAACAACCCACCTGACCGCACTCGACGCATGTAAACAAACCCACGTTTCTAACCTTTGAGAATTCCCGAAAGGACGTTGACTCTCGCGAGAAACTTGTACTTTGCGCAAGTTCACCGATCCTCTAGTCACGGATTGTGTACTTGAAATTTTTAAATTTTAATCGCTCCGAAATGAGACAAAGAGGGTGAAACATCAAAAAAGTACACACCAACAGGTAGTATAGACAGTATAAAACGCGATGCACTTCAGGCGTCGTAGTATATAAACGGGCAACTGTTGAGTGTTGGCGCGAGGATATAGCGCAGCATCTCGTGTGTGTGTGTGTGTGTGTAGTGTGTACGTATGAGAGCATCGGTTGCAGCTGCCGCCACTGCAGCGCCTCATTATTATTATCATTATTAGCATTCGGGTTTCCTCGTCGCCTTTGCTTGTGTGCCAGATGGCGTTTGCCATTGTATATCGTATATCGCGATACAATTCATGGGGGTATCTTCGTTACACTATACGTTGTTTAACTGCCCGGTTGTTTGTTTACGCGTCTTACTACTTTAATAGATAGCTCGAGTTGTTTTCGGATGCCAGAGCGATAAAGACAATTAACCAGGACTCAAACTTAGCGCTCCTTTAAACAGTTCAAAAATGCCACAATTTTTGAATATTCGGCTCGCAGCATCTCGCGACGAGATTTAATGAATTCAGCCTACTGGTCCCCTTTGCCTCTTGTTTGCTGCGTTCATTTGGGGTGCTGCGCTACCGGCGAGCAGAATATAAAATAGTCGAGTCCCTTGCAGGCGCGCAAAGTACCGTAAAACAACATGGAGTCGCGAACGCGTGAATTTTTACGTACATCTTCGCAATAAATTGTGTGAATTACGATAGACATATCGAACTTTCGGATTTTAAATGGTCTATTTATAATCTTACCGTTGAGAAGTTATTAGAAATTAAAGTCGTAAAAAAAGTAAAATCATGTCATTGCTCCGACTTCGAGTATCGTCTTTGATATTGCTGATCTCGCTCGTCGAGTGCCTCGTGGACCCGGAGAGGGTCGGCTTGTGCTGTGCGCTCTGCGACGACGACGGCTGCAGCAGCCCGATCAGCGGCGGCGGCGGCGATGCTAATCAGCATCAGCGCAACTGTCGCGTGTACACGGAAAACGAGACCGACAGTTGCGACGTCGATCTGAGCCTTCGCCATCATAATCACGGCTGGACTCGTTCGCAGCTGCTGCGCGTGGTCGACCTCGTGCAGGCCGAGGTGCCACGCGGGCCCGACCGAGCCGTCATGCTCACTTGGCTGGAGCCTGAAGATGACGGTTCCGAGGAGTCCGCTGCTGCTGGTCTGGCCAAATCGAGATTCGTCGAGTTTTACGGCTGCCGAAGGATCGACCGAGTGATGAGCATGCGATACGACGATCTCGAGGACATGATGGGTTTTCTCGGCGAGCAAGAGAGCTCGGAGTACGCCATCAGTCTGGCCGATTACGGCTGCGGTCGGAGCTCGTGCCAGCTCACGATCGTTCGAAGAGTTTAATCAACTATTTTGCGCGTATTCGTTGTAAGAAAGAGTTTCGCACCTTTTTAGAAAGTATAAAAAAACTCGTTCGAACATAAAAACCCAAATCAAGTAAAAACATCAATGAAGAGTATTCTTCTACTAACTTATAGTGGATCCTGTATCGTGTTCTACCCAAAATATGCCATGCCTTATACTTTTTTTGTAAAAAAAAAACACACGCCTTATTTTTAGAACATGAATTATATTTTTATTATAATTTAAAATAATATTAAAAATATTTAAAATACAAAAATGAAAAAAGTATTTATTCGTAAACTATGCTTAACTTATGTTTTAATCTTTGATGCTTGGCATTTTTCCCCTTTGATTCTTCAATGATTTTCTTTTTAAAATCAACGGTATAAGATTTTTTCAACTTGGTATTTGATTTCACGACTGTGCTGGCTCAATCAACACTAAATCTTGTTTACATATTGATCAGAAATTATGTCGACAAGTACGACTTATTTGAAGAATACGCCCTATATTCTTTTGAGACTCGAAAATTCAACCACGTCTTATTTTTGGCGTATGGCATATTTTCAGTTGAACACGGTAGCTTACCGATCGCGGTTTCCAATCACTCGAATCAAAAATTTCAGCTCGTTAAGTATGTCTAGTAAATCCACGGAAATAAATAATTAAAAAAGAATTTTAATTCTTTCAACTAGCAATTGAATGGTTACTTTGTATAAAAATTGTTTTTCAAAATGTTAAGCATTTATCGTATATAATTGAGGTCTACACCTCGAAATTTGCTCAAGTTCAATTTGTTTTATTTATCAACGTTTACTTACATTTTTCATCTGACAACTTGTCCAATAAAAAATTAAATTTTTTTCTTTCTTTTTTCCAGCCTCCTCGTATCAACAGCTGCAAGCGCTCTTCGGTGCAACCTTTGACTTTGAGCGATCATGTCGAAATTATTGCGAATCATCTCTCTGCTGCTCGTGGCGAACTTGGCGATCGTCAGCGGCGCGCTGTTCCGCGATTACGAGGATATGGTGCCGAATTTTTTCAAATTGACCGACAAATCACAGGTCAACCTGTGCTGTGCTCGCTGCCTCAAAATAAACGATTGTGTCCTCGTGACCGAGAACTTAGAACACCGCTGTGGCGGCATCATTGATAAGGAATCGATCGGATTAATGTGAGTCCGAACAAAAAAAAAAAAAAAAAGAAAATACATACAAGCAAAATTAATGTCGATAATCAACGACTCTACTTTTCTCGCAGTGATTTTCCGGGCGGCAGAAAGATCACGACTGATCAACAGCCGGACGACCGGTGGGCGCTGTTCTGGGTCGATAACATGACCGATCCCGTGCTGAGGCAACGCCGCTTTAGCTTCAACAATTGCGCCTGGACGTCGGACGTCTTATTCGAGCCGGACCGCAAGGAGGCCGACATCGCGATAGATGACTTGTTCCATACGAAACGGTACCCCAAGGTGTCGGTCTCGCTCGAGCCGGCCAGCTGCGGCAACGTCCAGTGCGACGTCACGGTCTACAAGAGGAGCGCCAGGCTTAGTATCAAGACGAAGGGGCTGAAATTAGAGAAACTCCCAAGAGACGATCTGTAGGGTATTTTTTGTTTGCGTTGCATTGTTTTAAACGGAAAGAAGAATAAAGTATTATATTATGTATTTACAGATATTTATGTTAATATGATGCTTCATTAAAATCATATGTATGCATAAAAAAGATTTACTATGTAGAAGTAAAGTATACATCCAACTCATTGACCATCGATATACTTTGTGTTGAAATTAATTTTTACGATTTCAATAAAAAATTTTCATCCTGATAAAGTCGTCTAATTTTGTATTTTTATATGTTGCGCGTGCAAGTCATGCCGAGTTTGCGCGTTGCGAACCCGCGCTCAAAAAGCCAATCCCACCCCCGGCTGGGTGAATCGCCGCCGCATGTATAGCACGAGCGAAAGGCGACAGTAGTTGCGGTAGTGTCAGCACGAGTAGTAGTGGCGAAATCCAAAACAGTCCTCCCCCGCGCACGCTCGACGACGAACCGCTGACATCCGCGGAAATGAGAACCGATTGTTTTTAAATCCTCGATCGCCTGCCCGCGTGGTGCTCCATCGTGCGAAACATGTCCGCCGCGTTTCTGCATCTCGGCCTCGTGCTGCTGCTGCTTCTGATCGTCCGGACTCGAGCCAGCGGCTACCAGCGCGAGTACGTCAAGGTGGACTTCGAGGCGTACGACTTCGTCAACGCCACGGTCTGCTGCGCCGAGTGCGACTCCTCGGGCCAGCAGTGCCACGTGCTGCCGGACGAGCCACTGGCGAGTCCCTGCCTCGTCGAGATCCCCCGGCCCGAGGACTATCGCCTGTCCCGGGGTCCGCCTCGGGCCCAGGCCTTCCGGGCGCTGCCGCTCGATCACGATCTGCCGGATCGTTTCATGATCAGTTGGCTGGCGCAGACGCGCGGGCCCGATCGCGCCGCCAAGCTCGGCATGCGCTTCTTCGACTTTGCCACCTGCCAACAGGACGGCCCGACGGAGCTCGTCCAGCAGGACGACGAGGAGTTCGCGCTGCTGTTCGTCAACGGCCTCGACGACGGCCCCGTGAGGTATCGCATCTCCCTCGAGGAGTATCGCAGATGCGGCCGACCGAGGTGTCACGCGACCGTCATCAAGGAGTTTCAGCCGATGCCGCTCTGGAGGCATCGCAGCAGGAGCAGCTCGAAGAAGAACAGCGACGACTTGTAGTAATAATCGTAAACACGATCGCGAGATAACTCGACGTGTGTAATTTATATACAACGAAGCAATAAAACGGAATTCTAAATTTAAAAAGAAAGTATTGCCTTGATATTAGTGAAAACCCTCGTACCAGCTCGTATAGCACATTTCGCATTACGTATAGGTGTATGGAGGAGGAAGGAGGGGGATGGAGGGAGGAAAAGGAGGCTCTCTCCGGCCCAGACAGCTTGCACCACGTCAGTCTCGGCGTCGCCTTGGCAACGAGAGCACGTGCCAAATTACCATCTCCGCCCTCGCATCGCACACACCTCGCACCTTTTGTTTTCATAATAATGCCACCGTTCGATCGTCGTTTTCTACTCTGCTTCCTGCTGCTGCTGCTACTGACAAATCGGAAGGTCGCCGGGCGTCGTACGCACCTCGCGAGCGTCACCTTCGAGACGCACGACTTCGAGCGCGATCGACTCTGCTGCGGCCGCTGCGACATCGGCAACTTCGACTGGCTGCACAAGCCCAACTGCCGAGTGATCCTCGACCGTTACCAGCCGTCCTGGAGCAAGGCCTGCAACGCCAGCGTCGATCTGCACTGGCGCCAGGCCAAGATCGCCCGAGCCTACCGTCTGGTGCCGTTCGCCCCGGACGATAAAGAGCGAGTCCGGCTCGTCTGGCTGGATCGCAACGCCAACGGCCTGACCTATCTCAAGATGAAGACCCTGGACTTTGCCACGTGCTTCCACGTCGAGCCCGAGAGCTTCGTTTATCCGAGCGACGCCCACGCGCTCCAGCAGATGTACGCCATGTACGGGGACGACAAGCACGACGTGATCTTCGGCGACTGGGACGTTTGCGGCACGGAGAATTGCAAGCTCATGCTGGTGAAAGAGTAAGCTCTCGTCGAGTTCATATACAGCGATACCGCGTAGAACAATAGTCGCGAGCTTTTATCGTTTGAATTTCCCGCATCGTCGTCGTGCTCGCGAGCATCGGGAGGTGTGGGAGGCGTCGGGAGCTCGGGCTATACGCGGGAGCTTACCGGGCGAGATCGCCTTCTGCGCATGGCCATCCACGCCAAGCGGGGGCGTGGAAAAATTGAAAAATACATTCGCGCTACACAGCTGTCACTACTTCGCGCAATAATAAACGATGTGACGCGGAAATATCGCGCCGGGAGAGACATCGTTCGACTTACCACCGGCTCTTTCGAATTTTTAATTTTTTTGGCCTTCGTCCATGATTCGAAGTCTCGAGCCGTCGACGTTCGCTAATCAACGTTGGTGCTCTCGTAGAGTAGTGACAGCCGCGTTTCGAACAGAATGTCGAGCGCGCGTCTCGCCGCCAGTGAGAAAGCCAGATTGTTGTTACCGTTGGTGGTGATCGTCCTGGGACTCGCGATCGTTGGCTCGGCCAGAAAGTCCATCCTCAGGGTGGAGTTCGAGACGGCGGACTTCGACGCGGCCAACGTGACGTTCTGCTGCGCTCGCTGCAGCGACGCGCACCGTCGCAACTGTCACCTAGTCGCGGCGCACGGCTCCGACTCGTCCGGCTCGCCGTCGCGCCGGCCCTGCCGCGTCAATCTCAAGAGGATCCTGCGACAGCGTCATCATCGCCGCTCGGAGAATCGACTCTATCGGGCCATCCCGGTGAACAATCGGCCGAGCGACAAGCTGCTCTTCCTGCCGTGGATAATCAAGCCGCGGGACGACTCGGGGCCTTCGATCGCGGGCCTGCAGTTCGTCGACTTTCCACTCTGTCTGGCCCAGGAGCATCCGCGACACGTCCAGCTGAACGAGGAGTTCGGCCTCGAGTGGATGCGCAAGCTGTACAGCTCGACGGAGAAGTGGGACCTGGTGCTGGAGCCGTACGAGGCCTGCGGCAGGCCCAGGCCCTGCGACGTCACCATCGTCAAGCTCGCGCGCATCAGCGCCGAGGACGAGCAGTACGTGAGGGACGACTTGTGATTCGATTAACTAGTTTAAAACAAAACCAAAAACAAAAAAAAAAACTGAACGAGAAACAACGAAATTGGGAAAGTTACCTCTTAAAAACGTGTAAATGTGTGTGTATACTCGACGAACAGAGGCGCAGAGTCGTGCATAAATCATTCGAGGCACGTCCGCGCCCCCCGCGCTGTAAAGTACTTTTTAACTTATGATCCACGCGATGGCCTCCTAAATCCTCAAATTTATGTTTATTTTATCGATCGGTCCAGCTGTGTGCTATGCAGCAGAAGTGGCCAAACGGGGGGGATGGATGGGGGAGCAGCAAACCACAGCACAGCGGAGAATAAAGAAGACAGAGGAGCGCGGCGCATAGTGATAGCTTAACGCGGAAGTGATACACGTGCAAGTCACGTCTCGGCGTTACATATAGAGAGACAGAGAGCGTGTTATTTTTTCAGCGCGGCGTATATAGGCACCCGCCGAGGGGTATTATAGACACCCTGGGCACGTATAGAGTCGTCTCTCTCACTCCAAAAGCAGAAGCATAACCAGCAGCACAAGAGGAAGAGGAAAGAGAGGCATAATAGCATAAGTTACGCGCGAACAAAACGGTGTACTTTGCAGCCTGTCGAGGTGGCCAGTGCGTAGCAGGGCGCAAAAATAAAGCACCACCAGTGAGTATACATGCGAAAAAAAGCTCTCGAGATTTCGATGACGCGATTACTGATTGCAGTGCTGCTGGGCTCGCTGCTGCTCTCGTTGCTGCTGCTGTTGTTGTCGTCGTCGATCGAGAGCATCGGTGCGTCGCCGCGCAGCATCAGCCTCGACTTCGAGCTCTACGACTTCGGCCTCAATCAAACCCTCTGCTGCGCCTACTGCCCGGACGACTCGGGCCGTCGCTGCCAAGTGACCGTGTCGAGCTTCCCCGTCTCCTGGTATCGGCCCTGCCTCGCCGACCTCAAGCTGCCGCACTACCGCGACTCCAGGGCGATGGCTCGAGCCTTCCGGGCGCTGCCCGAGGACTCGTTCAGCGCCGAGGACTACCTGGCGGGCCAAGTGCCGGAGTTCGATCGCGAGCGGGAGCGATTCCGCGTGGCCTGGCTGGCCCCGAGCCGACGCCAGGCCGACAAGTACCAGCTGGCCGAGAGACTGCTGCGCTTCGATCGCTGCGAGTTCGTCGGCCGGACGCAGAGGAGTCGCGCCTCGGACGCGGCCTCGGCCCTGCTCGATCTCTACGCCATGCCCGGCGATCCGTTTCGCGACGTCGCGTTCGCCCGCTACTGGGTCTGCGATCGCGAGGCCGCCCGCTGCGACGTGACCTTTCTCAGGTCGGCCAACGATCTCGACAAGATGCTCGATCTCGAGGACAGCATCTGGGACTGAGTGGCCGAGACGGCCTGGTTCGGCGCTTTCAGCTTCATTAGGCTTGGATTCATGTAATTCATCTCTATAACAATTCGGTCTCGCGAAAAAAACAAGTATAACTAGATATCTAAATTGTATCATTGATAGTAAATAAATATTAATAGTCAAGTCAAGATTCAGTATTTCGAGATTTACACATTTAATAATTCATCGTAATTGCCTTGGTAAAAATGCTCAACTTCAATAACAGCCGATAAAAAAAATTAACAATTTAAAATGTTTTAAATTACTTTACTATTAATTAAATTATTTCGGGTAATTTTTCGTTTACAATTATTATTACAAATATATTAAGCGCATTTTTATAAATGACCACTTGAAATAAGATCATACTATTTTGAGACTTCATCGCTAGATGGCGAGTTTCTAGATTTGTTAATCTGCAAGCGGCGAAGCCAAAATAAACTTACAAGTCTAGTTTCTATCATTCGATGGCAGAATTGGAATTTCATGATACTTACCGATACTTTTCGTACAAGAAACATTTACTTTAGCCAAGAAATAGCTGTAGAATATTGAGCATATTTATCAGGGAACTTTTATCATAATAAATAATATCTAACGAATATGAATTTCACACATCTTAAAAATGAACTTTCGCAATATATATAGCCACGTAGGTAGATAATAACGATATAAATTCAGCCGGCCTACCGCAGCTACGAGCGCTAGGTGAAATCCACTCCAGAGAGTCAATTTTGCGCGAGGATATCAGCTCGAGCGCTGAGTGCACAGCAGTACTGCTATACATTATACGTGTATAAATCTAAACGCCACTTAAATCGCGGGGACTTTGTTTCAATTTTTCCGCGATCTCTGAGCGAGGCGAACGCGCTCGACATTCGCTCTCGCGGGCTATATTATCGTATCCATACGATAGCGATCAGTCGTCGTCGCTCGACGCGCGCCACGTCGCTCGGATCCGCGCAGAAACGCAAATCAAGCCTTCAGCTATTATATAATAATATATCGTATTCGCGTCGGCTCGCTGGGTATTTTTTTTCTGCCTCTTTAATCGCTTGGCGCACTCGAGACGATGTCGGCCTCGACCACGATCGTCTACCTCGTCGTGCCAATTATCCTGCTACTGAGCACGAGCTGGCCATTCGTCGGCGGCACGACGAAGATCAAAACCGTCAACATCGGTTACAAAGTGCTGGACTTCTTGGGGCCGCCCAAGTACTGCTGCGCCGTCTGCCAGGAGAAGAGCCACCTGTGCCAGGTCTACGCTCGCAACAACGGCAGCGTGCGCGACCTCAAGCCCTCGGTCCAGCTGAATCTCACGAGTCTCGAGGCCATCAGGAGCGGCCGTTTGTCGAGTCGCAGCCCCGTGGCGCATCGGCTCAGTCACAAGACCGCGGACGACGCGACGGTGCTGTTCAGCTGGCTGCGGCCTCCCGCCGCGGACGGCGCCGAGTCCAGCTACGAGCTCAATCACGAGTCCGTCAAGTTCCCGGGCTGCACCGTGGAGAGCCTCAAGTCCTCGTCGTTCGGCAATCTCGGCCTCGCCGTCAGCCGCATGTACAGCTACTACGGCCGGGACGCGCTCAAGTTTCAGCTGCTGATCAGGAGCTACAGGACCGTGCACTTCTCCTGCGACGTCACCATCGTCAAGAAGGTCGTCCACGTGGAGGATTACGTGGACAAAGTGTAGGAAATTATTCATCGTAATCTCTCTCTCTCGTCCAACTTGTAAATATTCGTACGAATTATATACCATGTAACACTAATGTATAAGCCTCGTAAGTATTAGATTTTCCACACACACGATGTACGATAATAATAATAATAATAATAATAATAATGAGTCGTCGTCGAGGAGAGCCGAAAGAAGCACATAAGAGAGCGAGAAGACGACGAAGAAGAGCTTAAATTGCACTTTACTCTCTTTTCTCTCGTAGCTACGCTGTGCAGCTGCAGTCGCAGCGCGTCCGTCGGCTGTATTGCAAGCACCAGTTAAAGCTCATTCAGTTCAGCGGAATAACAAGTGCTTCTCTTCGTTTAGATAATATTACACAGAAGCATATAGGTATAACGGCGCTCGACGCGCACTTTTGCGTATCGTCTAACTGGAAAAAAAAAAGAAAAACTTTGGAAATAAGAGAGGGAGAGATAATTCATGCACGTGGACATCATGCCAGCAGCCTGTTGAGAAAAAAGTATAACGAGTGAGTACATCGATTATCGAAAGAATCGATCAAGCTTTTATTCTTCACAAATTGCGTAATTCGAATCGACAGATACGCCACGATCGTCATGGCTCATCGACGGCTGCTCCAGCTGGTCGTCTCGGCGCCGCTGCTGCTGCTCTGCGGCGGCAAGGCCATCACCAGCGACCCGAATCGCAACAACTTCTCCAACGCCGTGATCTGCTGCGCCGTGTGCGACGAGTCCGGGGCCAACTGCTCCATCACCACGTCCAATCAGATCTACAACGAGCAGAACTTCAAGAAGTCGTGCCGGGTGCGCTTCCACGCCAACGGCACCCACGAGAGCTCGCCGGTCTACGTCGAGGAGGAGCCGCCGCACCCGTCGCCGAGTCAACTGCAGGATCAAGAAGCTACCTCGACGGCAGCAGCTGCGAATCAGCCGCTCTACCTGAGCTGGCTGGATCTGCACCGGGGCGGGCCCAACGACGAGGGCAACAAGACCATCGACTTCGCCCGCTGCCTCGTGGACACGCACAGGCCCGGCAAATTCGATCGGGCCGAGCTGCCGGCCATCCGAGCCTACGGACTGTCGGGCGCCAAGGCCGAGCAGTACGAGCTGGTGCCGAGGGAGCAGGAGATGTGCGAGGAGACCTGCCAGATGATGATACTGAAGCGAGTGCCGAGCTTGGACGATTACATGGAGAAGAAAAAGATCACCGACGAGTGACGCGCTCGTCATTATATTACTATTATTATAATCACTTTTTTTATTATTAATAATACAGAATATCCTTAAATATTTGTGTGTATAAATGTCGCATTCAATGGAAAATATAATGTCTATTTATAATGTAAAGCGATGTTTAGTGTAGAGAAGCAATATCATACGTATATGACCTTGTAACAGATATATCATACATAGACCGCGAGTAGTGGCATTACCAATTTTGCAACGATCCCGTCAATCAGCGCGCGTCCTGACTTAGAACTTGGCCTCTGGCCGCGTGCGGGCCTCATCAATTCTCTCTCTGTGTCTCTCTCACTCGAGATAGCTTAATATACATAAGTAGACGACTCGAAGCAATTTATCAATTATCTCGGCGCGCGATAGGCCGCCGGGCTCCGCGTCGAATCGGACTCGCGCGAGAGCGAGAAAAAACGCTCTCGCAGGCACAAACGCGCGGCGAGCACATAGCCGTCGACATGTCGATCCGCGCTGCACAGCTCCTACTGCCGATCGTGGTTCTCGTCGTGGGCGTCGCCACCCAGGCGGCCGACGATCCCAAGCCCAAGATCCGCAGTCTGCCCGTACAGTTCAGCACGTACGCGTTCGAGCGCGCCAAGATCTGCTGCGCCCAGTGCGCCAAGCCGCAGTCGGTCGGCAAGTGGAACTGCACGGCGATGCTGCCGCAGAAGCACCAGCGCGCCGACTCGAGATTCGGCGCGGCGGACTGCCCCCTGCAGCTGGACAAGCCGCGTCAGCGACTGCCCGCCTGGACGTTTCGGGCGGTGGCCCTCGATCCGGACTCGGACTGGATGCTGCTCGCCTGGCTGTCGAGGCGACGCCTCAACAAGACCACGAGCTCGACGAGGATCGGCAAGCTCATCCTGGACTTCTCCACGTGCACCCCCGAGGGCGGCGTCGACTGGACCGAGGTCGACAACGAGGGTCTGGCTCTGAACTACATTCACCGGCTGGCCGACGGTGCGTCCGGCGACGACAGCAACGACGATGGCGGCGGTGCGGCTAACAAGAACATCCAGCACAGGCAGGCCATGAACATCGTACAGCCCATGTACGACCTGACGTTCGCCGAGAACAAGGCCTGCGGCGTCAAGCGGTGCGACGTCACCGTCGTGCGGAAGAATTAATTTTAATAATCGATGTATCTCAATATTGCCATTATGTCATTGTTATAATATCTGTATTACGCGTAAAATATGTAAATTATACTATAATCTGATGGAATAAAATTGTCATGAAAATGCAATTATCGGCTACCTCTGCGTTTACATTTAATGCCCTTGCCACGAAATTGACATAGAACTTGGCGGTTCGGTGTGTGTGCACTCGTGCAGTTTGCGAATGTCAGCCCCTCGAGCAGCTTCGAATTTTCCAATTGTCTCGTTTTATCGTTTCGCATTACGATCTGATACGCGTTCTCATGATACCGATCATTGTCTACGTGTCCCGCTTATAGTTTCGTTATTTCAGTTTCGGTCCATCGATCGTGTGCATGTGCGCGTGAGCAAAAAAAAAAGTCTTTCCTTCGATCTTCGCGCAATACCAAAGCGTAATATCGAGTATGATCGAACGATGGCTCTTGCTCGGCTGCCTCGTCTGCTTCCTCGCGTTCGTCCACTCGAAAACCATCTACAGCAACGACGTGAACGCCGACGATTGC
The DNA here is from genome assembly GCA_902732785.1 of Trichogramma evanescens. Taxonomy (NCBI): domain Eukaryota; kingdom Metazoa; phylum Arthropoda; class Insecta; order Hymenoptera; family Trichogrammatidae; genus Trichogramma; species Trichogramma evanescens. Next base: position 20,407 of record CACVKI010137094.1, on the reverse strand, counting down.
CCTAAATTCCAAGCCTACGCCAATCAGGAGGTGAGCATCTGCTGCGTACAGTGCGATCGCAGCCCCGAGAAGCGCTGGAACTGCAGCGGTAGCATCGTCAAGCCCGAGCGCCGAGCCACCGCCTGGACGTTTCGCCTCGACACCGAGCGAGTCATGCTGGCCTGGCTGACGTCGACCAACGACGACTTCGACGACGGCAGCGGCATCGGCGTCGACGGCGAGTACGACGACGAGCAGTGCCCCGAGATCCGAGTCGGCAGGATGAGGCTGAACTCGGCCAGCTGTCTGCTCGAGGGCCAGGTCGAGTACGCCCAGGTGCAGGACAGGCGCGAGGGACTGCGCGTGCTGCACAATCTCACCCGGGTCTACTCGGCCAACGACGGCCTGGCCTACTCGGTGAGCATGAGCCAGCCCGGCTACGACTTCGACTTCGGGGAGAATCGCGGCTGCAAGGGCTGCGACCTGACCCTCATCAGGAAGAAACTCTGCGCTTATTGAAGAGGAGAATGAAACAATCCAGAGATAGACGTGTTAATTGCTACTAATTCTTCTCTTTTTTTTTAATAGTGCTTTCATTATTATACAAAAGAAACGATGCACTAACTCTAATCGATGTAAAAGAAAGAAAAAAACATAATTAACCGCACTCGACTTATTCTATCTATATAACAACCCTCACAATAGATTGATTAATGCTTAAAAAACTTTATATACAAAAAAATTAATATCGAGTCTTTTCGTGGCACAATATACAACGCAATTACAATACACTACTATTCAAAAAATTCATTTAAGGTATAATAATACTCGACCAAAATTTACAAAATTTGGCACTCGTCGATACACGCGCACTCGAGTCAATCTCACGTCACTGTCACGATCTTTTCACTCGTCGTCGAAGTCGCGTTATGCAACGAGCTGCTGTTAAAGTTCGACCTTCCAGGCGTCGTCGCGAGATTCTTGCCGCTCTCCAGCTGCGGCTGCGGCTGCTCCTTGTTGCGCCTGCTGTGAAAAATGCCTAAATCCTCGTCGCCGTGGCACTTGGCCTGCAGACTGTAAACCACGTTGACGCCGTCGCTGTCCTGCTGCTGCGACTGCTGATAGTCCAGGTAGGTCTCGCCGCAGAGCACCGAGACGCAGACGCGCCGCTGCTCGCCGTCTTGGCCGTCGCCGACGAAGAGCCTCGTCCTCGCCTGGTCGCTGTCCCTGGAGCAGCCGTGTCTCTGGTACTCGCTGCTGCCCAGTTTGCCGCCTCGGTCGTTGAAGCGCAGCAGTCGGTAGCGCAGCTCCGCGCCGAGACCCGAGCAGCCGGCCTGGGAGCAGTCGACCGTGAGCAGATAGAAGCCGTCGCCGTTGGGCGAGTTGAGCACGGCCAGGTCGCGCGGCTCGTGCTCCGTCTCGTGGACGAGCTCGCTGCGGGCCCGGCCGTTCTGATCGTACTGGGTGCAGTTGACGCGACGCCGCTGCTTGGCGCCACCCAGCGAGCACAGAGTCATCTTGCCGGGACTGGCCGAGTACACGGGGTTCAGGTACTCGAGTCGAGCCGCGTCGTACTTCAGCGGGTAGACGTTGACTTCGCGCTTCTTGCCTGCGTGACAAACGAAAACAATTTTAATTTCAATAAACAGCATTCAAAATATTTACATTAGAAAAATGATAATATCGAAGCTAGTTTTGCATAATTCATTTTGTGGGATTCCTAGTAGATTATTAAAGCAAATGTACGTATATGTGTTTATCGGTCTGTAGAGGATAATAGAAACTTTCCTGAAGACCATAAAAAAACTCCAAACGTACTTTCTCACTTATACAATTATTTTGACTTTGCCACTTGCAGATTTACACGTAAAGGGATACTCGCCATCTAGCGGTAGATGCTGGCTTTAATTACGATTGAATTGTCATACATTTTTTTATTAACTCAAAAAAAAATGAATATTAAAACATGGACTTTCAATCAATTTGTTTTAATTATAGTTTAATATTACATTTTTTCGTTAATTTTCGCATTGATAATTTATGCACCCGTTAAATTTTCATGCATTTTTTACATAAATTTTTAACGAAGATTTCATGAAAAAATACTTCAAATGCCATCAGTATCGATTGCTTTAATTTTAATGTCTGATTTTCTATTCAAAGTTTTTTTTTTCAACATGCGCATATTTATCGCGTGCAGGTGAAAAAAATAACGCTCACCGTCGTTCCTCATCAGCGAGACCACGGCGACACTCTCGTCGTCCCCGGCCAGGCTGCTTCTGCGCTGCTCGATGACCAGGTACTTTTTCTCGGCGCTCGAGCCGTGACCCGAGGACGAGGGCAGCAGCGGCACGACCTTCACGCGTCTCAGATCGTCGTCGGCGATCTCGCTCGTGCCCTCCTCCGGTCCGTCGACGAAGCGGCCCCGGGCGTCGTACGTCAGCTTGAAGAAGCTGTACGTCCGGTTGACTCGGCGCTCCCAGACGAATATCTCGTAGTTGGTCGGCGGCTGAAAGACGAGCGTCGTGGTCCAGGCGCGCCGGCCGGCGTCGAGACTGCCGGCCGAGCGCAGGCTGCAGTCGGTGAAGTCCAGACTGACGTGGCGCACGACCCGGGATCCGCTCACCGGATCGAACGACGTCCACCGGACGAGGGTGAGATTGCCGGCGTACGGGTACAATCGGAATCTCGTGTTCCTGCGCAGCGGCGACGATCGTCCCTCTTCGTTATTACCCGCCGCAGTCTCGTCGTCGTCGTCGTCGAGGCTCGGCAGGCTGACGTTGCAGACGAGCCTCTCGTGCCTGCCGTCGAAGCCGTAACGCTCGAGATCGAAGCGGCAGCGATTCTGCCTCCATCGGCCCGGAGCGGCGGGCTCCTGGCAGCGAGCGTAGAGCAGGCTCGTGTTGAAGAACTCGAGCCTCGAGGCGTCGACGTTCTGCAGGTAGAGCTGCTGCTTGCCGACGACCATGTCATCGCTGCCGGTCACTGCCAATATCAATGAGCCGAACAGGAGCAGCAGGCCAAGGGTCCGAGCGATCGCTAATTGCGCCTTCCATGCCTCGATCATGACGATTAAGGCTCTCTGTCGTCGGTCACGTTGCTTCTTGATCCGCGAAGCCGATTCCGACCGAGCTCCTCGCGAGCAGATCTGCGAAGAAAAATAAATTTGACGTCGTTGTAGTGTATAGTTAAAATACACGATTCGTATATATATGATCATTATGCAGAGAGCAACGAAGGGCAATGTTATACATTGTACAATATTATAATACTGCACTCGATGTAAAAACTCACCTTGACACATGTTTCGACGATCTCTCGCTTGGGATCAATTCAATCGCGTAGTCGTCGTCGTCGTCGTCGTCGCCTGCGATGGGCAACGAGGTCTCGGTCATCGGCCAAGCATCGCGCACACAGATCGTATTTTATCACGCGAATCCGTGGTGGTGCTCGGAAGCAGCTCGCAGTGACTACAAGCGACTAGAAGGGACCCCCCTTCGAACATACAGAGCCACGCAGTAATCACGGCAGTCCCTTGATAATTATATCCTCTACTCTCGTGCTGCTATATACGATCCTTCGCCATCTCCTCTTGTTTTGTCCTCCTCTGCAGCCAGCGCAACGGCACAGCTCTCCTCTCTATATCCGCGCGCAACACCACTCGTTGAAAAAAAAATATGCACGATATCTCGTTGCGAACTTGGCCCTCGACGAGTAGGAGGGAGAACACCACCACCAACAACAACAACAACACCAACAATGGGCAAATAGATGTGTATGTCCCACGCACTCGTTGATAAAATATTCTTCTTCAGACAGCAGCAGCAGCAATAGCCACGATGAGTAATATAATTCCGGAGCGAAGACGAGCGTCGATTTTTCCCTTTACGCACTGTATATATGCAGAGAGGAGAATTGCACTGCACTCCGCGTATATATTATGCACTATATACTCTCCTTTCTCGCGTACAGTTACGCGTATACACGGCTCATGTATATGTACGCTGCGCCTCGCTCTCTTTTCCTTACGCTCTCTCGCTCTCTTACTCGCTCCTCTCTCTCTCTCTGGGCCTTGTGTACGAAGATCGCGCGTATATACCCAACGCTGCCGCCGCCGACTATATGTGTACGTATAGTACACAGCATACACACGAGAGAGGCTGGAGGAGGATCCAAAAACCTGTTTGCAATGCGGTTGGGGTCGCTCCGCTTCTCTCTTATACTATACTACTATAACGTCGGAGCGAAGGACGATCAAGGCCAGGCTACACTCGTGCCTCCGCGCAACCGCACCGAAAATCCCGCCGCAGTCCCGCATCGAGAGGGTCCGTGCCTGCAGCCGGCATACATAATATAGCGCAGCTGCGGACTGTCGCAATCGTGCCCGCCGCGGGGCCTGTTATTGTGAGCCGTGGCTTTATGCTAACAGAGAGTACTCGATGGGGGCCCTGCGCGCAGCACCGAGTCGTTCTTGAACTTGGCAATACCACCGAGTCGGAGAGAGATGGACGCGAATAGAGCAGGAGGAGGAAAAGAAAGAGGAGGATTGTCGCGGGCCGTTTCCGAGCGTGTACGGCGGTACTGCGGTGCGAAAGGGGTTGTTGCGCGCACACTGCGCATATATCGCCCTCTCGCGTTTGAATTTCAACCTGTGCGCTAAATATCGCGTTTTACAGCAAAACTTGTTTATTACGTGCCTGCAACTCGATTGGATTTTTTGTTTTTAAATCGAGAGTCTGTTTATGTACGCGCGCGCGCGGATATAGGAATTTAGATTTTTATATCACCTGTTTACATGTGTATAATTAATATACGCTGTATGGGTAAGACCTCGTTAATTCGAAATCCAAGGGACAGGCTTTGAAGTAAGGAGGATTTCGAATAATCGAGGTTTGATTTAATAAATTTGAAGGAAGGTGGAATTGAAAAAAATGTTCGTATTATCGAAAAAAGCAGGTACTCTTATTTATTTAATATTTATAAAGATGATTCTAATTATTTTTCGTAAGGTAAGATGCTATTTTATAATTAAGTAGCAAATTTTTTAATGAAATATTTTACTTTTTAAACTTTTTCGTTCATAATGTGAAGAAATTACCTGCTATTAACTTGACTAGTGTCTTTAATAATTCATACTTAACTACTATACTTTTACACATAATACTTGCGTATACATTGTGTAAATGTAAACAAGTAAAATTTTGATTTTGAATAATCGAATAAAATTTATATGGTTCAACGACTCTACATGCAAAATTTTATCTCGAATTATTGAGGTTTCTCTCGTAGTTATTTCACGAAGTGTATGAAGGATTTTGTTCAATGCGTGGATGAAAAAATCGCTGATATATGGCACCTGTAATTGACATTTGTTTTTATTAAAAAAATTAAAAAAAATAAAAATAAACAAAACAATCATCTCATTGTGTTCTTATCGAGTAAAGAGTCCAGCCGTCGTGGAGTCGAAGAGGCCGTCGAAGAACTCCTCGACCGACTCGAAGAATCCCTTGTTGGCCTGCTGCACCGGTTTCAGGTCCTTCTCGCCGAAGCACTTGGCGTCGAGGCGAAACACCTCGCCGCGGTCGCGCCTCACGTGGTACAGATACTTCTCCTTGCACATGAGCGAGACGCAGTACTCGCCCGCGAGCTCGGTCTCGAAGAATCTCGCGCTGGTGGTGCGATTCAGGCCCGAGCAGGGGTACTTCTCGTCCTTGAGGCTGGCCACCTTGGCGCCCTTGTCGTCGAAGCGACTGACGCGGTAGCGGTGCTCGCGTCCGTGGCACTTGGGATCGGCGCACTGGACCGTGAGCAGCAGGAAGCCACCCGCGGGCAGATTCAGCATCGCGATCTCCTGGAGCTGGCGCTTGAAGTCGAGGGTGACGTCGAACTTGGCCTGGCCGTCGAGATCGTACTGGGCGCAGCTGACCTGGTGATCGAGGCGCGAACAGGTGCCGATCAGGTCGTGAGCCGTCGAGTAGATCGGATTCACGTACTCGACCTTGTTTTGGTCGAGTATCACGGGGTAGCTCTTGAGCGGCAGCTTGGTACCTATTCATGCACAGAGAGAAATATCGATTTGTCACGATCGGTATCGGCACTGGGTCGCTATAATATATGTCTTACCGTCGTCACCGAAGAGCGAGACGATGGAGTTGCGTCCTCCGAAGCCGTTGGTACCGTCCGGATAGTTCTGCTCGATCAGCAGGTAGCTCTTGGAGAAGCTGTTGACGGGCAGCGGCACCAGCTGCAGATACTTGACGTCGTTGTTCTTGTCGTTGCTGAAGAGAGTCACGGCGTTGCTCAGGATCTTGCCCCTGTCGTCCATCGACATCTTGTAGATGTTGAGATTGGAGTCGCTGGCGTCCACTCGCTCCCAGAACACGATCTCGAACTTGTCGTCGTAGGTGATGAAGTGGCCCGCGCTCGAGCGCTCGGGTATGTCGAGCGACGTGTAGTCCAGCCGGCAGTCCTCGGCGAAGTGCAGCACGGCGATGCGATACACCTGGGCCTTGTGGTCCTCCGTCTTCACGGTCCAGTGGACGATGGTCTTGTCGCTGCCGAAGGGCACGAGGCCGACGTCCGTGGTGACGACGACCTGGTCCTGGTCCTCGGCCACGTCGCTGGCGCGCAGCTGCACGGCGCAGGACAGTTTGCGCGTCGGGTCGTCGTCGAAGCCGTAACGGTCGAGATGGAAGGTGCAATTGTTCGAGGTCCAGTTGGTCTCGTAGAGGCACTGGGCGTGCACGACACTGGTGTTGTAGAACGCCACCTTGCTCGAGTCGATCATGTTCTTCAGGTAGTTCTGGTGCTTGGTCAGCTTCTTGAGCTTAGCTCGGCTGCCTGCGAGCAAGCCGTTGAGGCACAGAATCGCCAGGATGATCGAGCTTCGGCTCCATGCTCTCATTGTTGCGAGGCGCGCACGGTTCACTTAATTGTGTAAAAATTTATGAAAGAAAGACAAAGAACAGCAGCGATCGATGTGTATATCGATTTTTTTTTTGGCCACTTGAACCTGCGGAGAGCCGCGCACACGAAAGCTCGCACCTATCGTCCTATAGTAGTCGCGACGCACTGACACGCGCGTTCACCAAACAAGTACAAGGTGAAAACTGAAAATGTATACAAGATGTTTTGCGCATAACTTTATACTATGGGCATATACGTCCGTCGTGCCCCGTCACTTCTTCGCTGAAAAGACGAGCGAGCGAGCCTAGCGGTTTTCCGCGCGGCTTTTTAATTTTGTTCGCGCTTTAACGATCGAGTCTCTCTCTCTCTCTCTCTTTCTCTCTTTAGCGCGCGACTATTTATATATATTTACACGCTCCTCGCCGTAAACACACGCGCGAACGCATCCTGGCCGACTCGGGCGAGCGAAAATTCACCGTTAATATTCTTTCCATTTTTTTCCTCTTTTTTTGCGTTCAACTTTTGAGCTCAAAGCTAAAAATGCGTGCGTGTGTGCCGCTCCAAGACGAGAATCAGCGGGGCACACGCGCGCAGACGTTTGTTTTGCTCATTATGCGCGAGCACGACATAACGTATACAAAACAAAGGAATTTTCGCTTCGATCGCTTCATCGATGGCCTGCTGCAAAACGAGGCTCTACTCCTCTCGTGTGCCAATTCCCATCAAATTTAACGATCGCATCTCGTCGCGCTACTTGCTCGTATGTTATGCACTATATCCTACCTGCCGCTCGTAGCTGCACCAATAGCGGCAAAAACCAGTCGAACAACGCGACGATGAGTTCGAAAAGCGTGACACTTTCTTCGCGTGAATATTATGATTGTCAATCTATGCGCGCGAAGCCGCATCGTTTTTAGCTCCGATGAATATCGTGTATGCAAACGATGCATGACTAGTTGCCGAGCTTGTTTGTTTACATAAACTCATAGATATAAATATAAATAATATAGTGTACGATTCGTGTATATGAATGAAATTAAATGTTTTGCAAAGTGCCTAATTTTATCTCATGCACTGTAAGAAAATATCATTATTCTCTGGCCTTGATACATTATTTAATGATCGTTTCAGCTAATTTTAATGGCTAGACGGCAAACGAAATTTTAATTGTTGATAGCCTAAAAGATATGATTTCATCTTTATCAGTGGCATAAAAATTCGAAGGTCACCGAAGGGAAAAGCTACATTGTGCTAAGTTTTGTTTAAGGCTAAAATTGTCCTATATCTGAAAGTTTTTTCTCACGTGTTTATAATTTTTGTCTTTTATCGCTTAGTATCAGTGTATCATTTTAAAGGCCACACAATGTATCATTTCCTCTATAATATGCTACAATATGCTACATTCGATACACATAGTCACACGTGTCACCGAGCGTTGTTAATTAGAATCCGAAATGTGTCCGCTTTATCGTAAAACGATACTACACAATGTAATATCCGCGCGTATAGTAGTAAAACTGCGTAGCACAAATGCTGCTCCTCGTATCTCTCGCGCGAGCTTTTTTTTTTGTTTTTCCGCTGTTTCTCTTCCGAAACAGATGATAAAGTCAATGAGGAGTATTTAAACTTGCGTCGCGAGTGCAGACAAGCTAGTTTCCATTAATCGTCCGCTCGCGTAAGCAAGCGCCGAGTCGTGTGTGTGTGTGCGTGCGCGTAATATATAAATGAGAGTCTGGTAAGTTCGCGAAGTATACAGATTGAACTTTATACTTTTTCTTTATAAGCGGATTTGTTTGTTGCACAATATTATTACACACATATATATTTTCACTTGACTCGACGAATTGTGAGCTTTGTTCGCGTCTCCTCGCGGAACATAACATCGCGCATTATATCGATTCTCTTGTTTTGTTCTCTCCACAGACTGACATAAGCGCATCGAAATATAAATAAATTCGTTCGCAATATGGCGCTCCGACTTATCGTCTCGGGGCTCTTGTCCGCGCTCTTTATGCCGCTGCTATCGGCCGGCGAGTCAATAACCGTGCTGCAGCTGGACAGCGCCAAAGACGATCTGTTCGCCGTCACCCCGCCGAGCTTCGCGGCGCCCGACCGGGCCGCCTACGTCAGGTGCGAGCTCGAGGTCGATCCCTCCAACGGCCAGCATCGATGCCAGCTCAACTACAGGTCGGACGTGTTCGGCGACGACGGCCAGCCGCCCGAGTATTATAACTCGTGCCCTCTGCAGATCGGCGCCAATCTCTGGGAGAACGTGGAGCGTCGCGAGGTGCTCGTGGAGCCGCTGAAGCCGCGCGATCGCGTCGTCGTGGCCTGGCTCGAGGCCGGCGGCGGTCTCCTCCAGCTGCGCAACGTCCACTTCCCGGACTGCCAGGTGACCGAGGCCAGCTTCCCCCTGGACAAGGTGCGCGACGACAAGTTCGCCAAGATCGTGCCGCTCAAGCAGGGCGGCTACAACGTCGTCTTTCGCAGCAAGAGGCTCTGCGGCGCCGACAAGTACTGCAAGGCCCGACTCGACGACCAGGGCATCGTCGTGGAGGCCCCCAGCGCCTGGATCGAGGTGCCCGAGCAGGCCAAGAAGATGATGGTCGCGTCGGTCGGCGACAACGAGTACCTGGTGATCCAGCTGCAGAGCAACGGAGTGGCTCACGTTCAGCTCACCAGGAAAGACGGTACGACATCGAGCGAACTGCACCTTCGCGTCATTTTTTTGTCACGTTGAATAATTCTTTCTTTCCTTTTTGGTTGTCGTCACCTCGCAGGCAAAGTAAAGATGGCCCGCCACTACTCGGACGTCGAGGACACGAGCAAGATCGCCTACTCGACGGGCCACGACTCGATCCGCGTCTGCGTCGATCGCCACTCGAGCCTCGAGTGCAGCCAGTTCAATCGCGAGGGCAAGCACAAGGGCCAGCAGGAGCTCAGCCTGCCCTATCATCTCGAGTCCAAGACGAGCAGCGTCGGCCGCATGACCATGCACAATCTGCCCGACAACGGCTTCCTGCTGCTGAGCCTGGTCTGCCAGGATCGCCACTGCCTCGGCCACAAGACCTATCACCTGGCCCGGGTGGACCGGCAGGGCTCGGTGCGCAGCCAGGCCCAGCGTCCGGGCTGCCAGCTGATCGGCGAGCAGCTCGAGGACAAGTTCTACGAGGCCAAGAACGAGCGGGGCGAGGACGAGTACTGCCTCGTGCTCAGGTGCATCGAGACGGATCTGCGCTCGGTGCAGCGCTTCACCTTCGATCGGTCCTGCTACAGCGGCGACGACTTCAAGCTCGAGTTTTAGATTATTTTCTTTTTTTGATATCCTGATATTTGTACGATAAGAATAACAATAATAATATATATATCTGTAAACTGTTGTTGCGATAATTTATTTCGAAAATCGAATCAAATCGTAACTCTGCTGGGATAGAGACCTATATTGTAATTACAATGTTGATCTTTACGTCAATTTTGCCTTCAATCAGTCGACCGCTTGAGTCGCTATTGACAGTACACGCGTCAACAAAGGTAAGCGTAGCTCGACGATCACGATAATTCACACGGACGAATTCATCGTCTCTCGATATCCTGACAATTTCTTCGCTTTTTTTTTCATTTTTGTTGGTCCTATAGACATTATGCCTTCCGTGGCGAAAATCCTTTCGTTGCTCGCGTTGGCGACGAGCCTCCGGGTCTCATCGACGTCGCCGCCCCCTTACTGGTACAGCGTCAAGCCGGGCTACAATCTGATCTTCAACGAGGAAGCGTACAGGGGTAGGTCTCACGCGTTCGGCTACTGTCCGGAAAACTATAGCGGCTTGAACACCAGCTGCACGTTCGTCCACGTGGACGAGCTGGGCCATAAGCGCCAGTGCGGACTCGACGTGAAGACGTTATATGATATCTTGGAGCCGGGCCAGGTGCAGCTGTGGCTTTTGGGCGCCCACAAAGCCATCGTCAGCAAGTTCGTCCCGACCTCGTCCGCGAACAAGTGGCAAGTGTATGTAGTGAACTTCCTCGACTGCTCGAATTACCAGCCCCGTGGTCTGCAAAAGTTGGTGCCAGTCAAGTTCATCGTCTACGAGAAATCGTTTTACGCGATAGTCAACAGCGCCACGAGGAGTATGCCGTGTTACCGCGAGCCGAACAGAAGCCGGAACGTGCAGAGGTGCTGGATCAAGTTCAACGATCTGGGCAGCATAACCGGGCCCCGATACTGGTACAAGCTGTCGGCCGACAATGACGACTTCGCGATGGCGCCGCTCCAGGAAGACACGAATGTGCTGGAAGACTTTCTGATGATCCGCCTATTCCGTCGCGCGGGCAAAACACCGGTGTTCGCCGAGGCCTTGATCCAAGGATGGGCCAAGGGTAGGTCGGAACACCTGCCCGATCAGAGAAGACGTCTGCTGAGCCACGACAGCCAGCACAAGTCCATCAGTCTGCGCAAGTACACCGTGCTGGACTCGAGCTCTGCGCAGCGCGGGCTAGATCCGCGCGAGCGCATCGCCTACTCGACCCACGCCGGATACATCGGCGTGTGCGCCAAGAAGGAGGACATGGTGCTGATCTGCAGCCAGTACGACGACGACGGCAGGCTGCAATGGGAGCACACGTTCCGCGTCGACCCCGCGCTCGTCAACTTCTACGAGATGGCCGTGATGAATCTGGCCGGCGATAAGCCGGGCATGCTGCTGCTCATGGCCAGCTGCAAGGACCCCGCGTGCCACGCTTCCCGCCGAAACGAGTACCGGGTGGCGAGGATCGGCTTGGACAGCTACCAGCTCGAGACCGTGCACAAGATCCCGAAATTGACCTGCGACCGGTACACGAATCGGGCCAGCGGCAAGTTGTTCGAGGACGGCCCGGGCAAATACTGCTTCACGCAGGCCTGCTACGAGGACTTCTTCGTGGAGTCGCACAAGGACAAGAACCAGAAGAGGTCCAGACAGTTGAAGTTGGACAGGCACTGCTTCACCGACAGCGATCTCACGACCCGGCAAGTTGTCGAGTACGTCGAGGTCGACTGGAGCAAGAAACTTTGGCCAACTTGGATCAATTTTGGTTGATGACGAGGACGACGATGATGATTTTAATTGTACATAAATAACACACCGAAACAAACACATACACGATGTGATCAATTGATTTTGTTTATGTTCCGTTTGATACGATTTTATACTCTTACGGTAGGTTTTAAATTATCATATGTATACTGTGTACATATATTCTATATACGACTTCAATATGGATCATAAATAAATAATATTTTTTTTTCAATCGAAACAATCTGCCTCGCTATTAAATACAATCCCTTATTCTTTGTGCGTGAATCAATGAAAAATGATGGACGATCGACGATGCCTCTCGCATCTCGCAGCAAAACAACAACAATCGTTATGCACGGCGCAATATTATTGTGCATATACCACTGCTTCCGCTATCGGTTCTTGATAAAAGGCCTCTGCTGCGCGATGCGAATGCGAGCTGGCAAATAATCGCACCGGGACTCGCAGCAGCAGCAGCAGCAACTTTCTCATATTCTCATCTCTCGCTCGCAGACTCGAGTCGGCCCGCGATCGTAACGCGAGCAACACATAGCTCGCCCCGCACAGACGACAAAATTATGAAGCCGTCGGTGGTGGCCGCGTTGTTTTTCACTCTTTTCTTTCTTCACTCGGCAGATCGGACGCTTGGAAAATCACGCATCGATCGCGAGCGCCTGCCGGCTAAATTTTACGACCCCGACTCGTTCGACAATCTGAGCGACGATGCCTGGGTCGGACGAAGTTTGTTCTACACTTACAAAGACGCGGACAAAAATTTCGAAGGGGTTGCGGCAGGACGACGCTTCGTCATGCTCGTGCCGGACGTGTTCAATCAAACGGACCACTGGTCGTGCCCACTGCTGAAAGACTATCAGAAGCTGCCCAGCGAGACGAATGAAAAGAAGCTCGACTTTATCCTGCTGTCGCCGTACAGCAAAAATCTCGTGGTTTACGGCTCGATCGAGGCGGCGGCGGCGAACGTCGACAACGAGCGCATTCGCCTGGCGAGGGTTCAGCTGGCCGATTGCGGCGCCCAAGTGACCGAGATGACTCTCGACGCGCGCGACGACGCGATCTCCTTGCTCAACGTTCTGCCCTACGTCGACGGCACCTACGACTTCGTCTACGTGGTCGGACCGGCCAACAGCAGGACCGTCAGGACGACCTACGATCCTCAGGGCAGACGAGTCCAGCGCACCGACTCGTGGTTCCCCGTGGCGCCCGACACCGAGGAGCTGTCGGTGGTGCCGCTGCGCCGAGGCACCCGCGATTCCGGACACTTGCTCATCGAGAAGACGGACAAGTCGGTCTGCGTGACTTTGATCGATAAATACGGTGAGCGATACGATTATCCAACCCTCTGTGTGCAGTGTTTTAGTGAAATAATTGAGATATCGAACGAGACATATTGGGTAAAATTATTCTGCTTTCTTTTTTTTAATTTAGTCTGACATTTATGACATTTATTCCGGTAAAAATTATTGGCTTGTTTTGGAAAATTTTCTGTTACAATTATTTCAAAAATATTGAATGCTTTTTAAATGATCTGAAAGATGAGCATTTAATTGTATTTCGAAAATTATAGACCAGCTTTCAACTATTATTGATCTTTGCTATCTGTAAGTCTACACGTAGCAAAGTCAAAATAATTATACATGTCAAAGCAGGGTTTTGAAATATTTTATACAATTTATAGCTATGTCGTTAGAATTGACGTTTAAAATTTCAGATGTAGAAAAAAAAATTACTGGAAAACGTTTTTTAAAATTGACCCTTAATTTATGCTACCCACCCACCACCTTGACAAATGAAATGAATCGAAGTCTTTCTTTCTTGTTACCAGGAAAAGCCACATTGCTGAAAAATCACAAATACATCCCCAAACTACCTCCCAAGGAAGCAATGGACGTCCGATACTTCCGCCGAAGCCACGGATATCAATTCGATTATTCGCTGGAGCACGACACCGTAGGCCTGTGCTTTCAAGGCGGACGAAGCGTCACCTGTTCCCAGTTCGACTTTGCGGGCAACATGAAGCTGGAAAAGTCCATGAAGCTCGATCGAGACCTCCTGGAGCTGGCGCTGCACAACGAGCCGGCCAATCGTGGCGGATTCCTGCTCATGCTGACCCTCGAGGAGGACGAGGGTCTGCGAAGCGTGGATAAGCGTCGCTTCGTCGACGGCGCCGAGCGGACCTTCGCCCCGATCGCCCGCGAAAAGGATCGCAGAATCTTCCGAATCGACGAGCGCGGCAGGATTCTGGGCTCGATGGACATCTACAAGTTCGGCTGCGAGCTCGAGCCGAAGATCATGAAGCCGAGATTCTTCGAGCTGGGCGGCGGCAACTACTGCCTGGCCATGATCTGCTGGGACTCGACGACTCTCAGGCACGCAGCGATGGGAGTGGCGAAGAATTGTTTCTCTCACGACGATTTCACTCAAAAAGCGTAGACTGTTAAACGTGTAATAAATAAAAAAATTTACAAAATGTACACTCGTGTCTCGATAAATTTAACAAAACTTTAGTTTATCGATCTATTCTTTATCATTTACTTTTATAATATCGACGCAATCTTTGCCGAGTGCTCATCGCAATCTTGGCGTTTGCTCGGGCGGTGACGAATCGTCGTCGCTCAGTCACGCAATAGCCGTGCGCGCGCGTGGCCAGCTCGTATACGGTATTTTATCTTTTTCTTTTATTTGCTCTCGCAAAAATGGAATTCTTTAAAAGTCTCAGCGCGATATTCTTACTCGTCGCCGGATTTTATGATTCGCCGGCCGTGCAAAACTCGACGGCAACGACGACAACCGCGGCGCCAAAAGCAGCCGTCGAGCATCGAGTCTGGACACATCCGGCCACGGAGAAGCTCGTGGTGTTCGACGCCGCTGACGCACTGACAGGCAAGTTCTTCGCTCACGCCGACTGCGATGGGGATGAGCGCGTCAAGGCGTGCCAGTTTTACCTCTACGAGGATCTGCGACCGAGGTACGAGTGCCGAATCGAGCTGAGCAGTGCTCACGAGGCGGGACGCGTCGACGAGATCGCGATCGCGAATCACGCCGACGGGCGCTGGGCCGTCGTCAACTGGCGCGACGCGAATGGCTCGTCGAGCGTGCCGGGCCTCGCCATCCTGGACTGGTCGAGCTGTGGACTGCGGCGGCAGCCGTGGCGGCGCGAGGCGACGATCCTCAAAGTTCTGCCGTTCAAGAGGGACGCGAAGTTCGCCGTCGTGCTGGTGGACGAGGAGCAGTGCCGCGACTCGTACTGCGTGACCATCGTCGGTTTCGACGATAATAAATCAGTGGCGTCGTCGTCGGTCGCCGCCAGCACCATAACTCCGCTGTACGAGCGTCGAGGCAACGTCAGCTACGAGTATCTCGACTTCGTGCTGCTCGAGGAAGATAAGATAACGGGACGCTACGCGCACTTCATGCTCATCGAAGACTTTCGCGAGCGGCTGGAAGCTGACGAGGAGACACCGGCCGATGCCTACGACAGACTGACGGAGCGGATCACGATTTTGAAGAGCCACGCGCCGGATCGGATCGACGGTAAGTATAATAAGCTAGATAAGCTGTCGCGCGTCGGTGTGACGCCTAACGCTTGATCGACAATCTTACACGTAATTCGCAGGCAATTACAGCGCGCACGTGATCTTCGACTACGTGCACTTCCCCAAAGAGACGCATCGAGGACACAGGCGCGTCGCCTACTCGGCCGCGGGCACGGACGGCGTCGTCAGCATGGCCGTGCAGATGAAGGCGCGCAGCCACCCCGGCTGGATCATTCACTGTCAGCAGTACAGGGTCGACGACTTTCGCGTGATCTACTCGATCGACGTGCCGTACGAGCCGCGAGACATGGCCATCGCCACGACGGGAAATCACCGGATGCTGCTGACCTACGCCGAGTGCGTCGACCAAGACTGCCGCGGTACCCGAAACGTTTATCACGCGAGAGGAGGTGGCTCCGATTTCGAGGACGTGAAGTTCGACAAGCGCGAGTGCGACAGCGAGCTGAGCCGGGCCGAGGGTCGCATTTACCGCGACGAGGAGGAGCCCGACAGGTTTTGCTTGGCGACGGCTTGCTACGACGGAGAACAGATTGACGCGCTCGAAAGTCCGTTCGACGTCACCGTTGACTGCTTGAATTTATCGCTTCTCAGCGAAACGCCGAAATAGTTCAGGAACTTTTTTTCGGCAACCAAGGATGTTGTACGTGAAATGAATCTACAGAAAAGTCTTTGTTATACGGAAATAAATATTGTATTAAATATCATTTCATTGACTGTAGCAAAAATGGCTATATTGAATGGGAAAATACTTGAATGGCGGGAGTTCTCTGCCAAATACGTGATAAATATAAATGACTATGATACTGATTATATTTTATAATTAATTAAATAAGAAATATACATTTTTTTATCAAGAAATATATCTATTTCAAAGAAGCGAATTTTAAGGTAGCATTGGTGCTCGCAAGTGTCTACACTGGTCAAAGACGAAAAATGAGGATAGGTCCAATTGCAGTCTCCGTTTACTGTGACCTCCTTTCGTATTAATTCATTTCAAATACATGTGAGAATAAAACGCCAATATTTGTTCAAAATTGTTTGGCATTAATATTAAAATTGTATCCAAGCTTACCAGTGTTATAGAATTTTAAATCTTGAAAGTATGATTTAATAATAACGCGATGTATCATAATTTTATCTAAACTTGTAGTGACAAAATGTAGCTTGCTATTTTCAATAATAAATTGTCTAATTTTCTATTGACTGAGAAGAGAATTATTTTTCGAATCAAATATGATGCACGAATAGCACGCTAAACATGTCTGCTTGTCTCATACAGGACAAAAGAACTGGATTTTTCATGCGAGCGTGACAAATGTAACAATTTTCGTCTGTGTAAACCCGCGTGGAATACCAAAAGTAACACATTTTGAAAGACAGCTCGAACAAAAAATTGGCGTAAATCAAAACTGAGAATATCGCTTACGCAGAGTGAAACTTTGAAAGATGCTCACGCGCGGGCCAAACCCGGCGTAATTAATAGGCAAATTTCGGCACTGTGCGTGCGAGCTGTCCTTTGAAAAAGTGTGAAATTTCGTTCACGCGCGCGCGAACGAAAGAGATTTCGTAACAAAGCCCCGTGTCAAAACAAGTTTTGCGCTTATATTTTTTAGCTCCGCGGCTGGTCCATCAGTCCGAAGTTGACGCGTGTCTAGTGAAGACGCTCAAATCTTAGCGTACGTAATTCATGTTTACCTTTTTCTGTAAATGTAATTTAATTTTTTAACATCGTACGAATGCGTTTAATTTGTGCTCTGATTGTGCATTGAAAGTGCAGTGCTGATGAATGTTTTCAAGTGAAATCGTCTTAAGATCGGTGCGTAGAATCGCAAAAGCGAATCAATCACTCAAATTTATGTTCAACAGGCGTGCGAGAATGACGAGGCTCCAACTAGCATCGGCGTTGCTAGCGCTGTTCGTCGTCGCGACCAATGGCCAATACCGGCCGCGTAACATCACGGCCACTCGAACCATCCCGCACAGCTTCCCGGGCCTGACCCTGGGCGTGTCCAGTATCTCCATGAAGAACGGCCAGTTGGCCTACATCGTCTGCGACCTGACCGACCACGACGCCAAGTGCCGCGTCTACCTGGAGGACTTCCGTAAACGCGACGCGCCCACCCAGAAATCGTGCGAGGTGATACTGGCGGTCGACAAGAGCAAGCCCCAGTCCTTCGTGCACGACAAGTTCGTCGTCGCGCCCATCTTCGGCAAGTACGTCCTGGTCTCGTGGCACGAGGAGAACCCCGACGAGTCCCTGTGGCGACTGACCACGGTGCGCATGAGCGACTGCGAGTCGATGGTCACCCGCGACCGCAGGATCGAGCCGCTCTGGGCCGAGGCCGTGGCCGAGGTCGACGATCACATCGTCGTGCTGGCCGACGCCCGAGAGGGCGTGTGCCGGCAAGTCTTCTGCCAGGTGCACCTGGACGTGCGGGGCCGAGTGATGAAGGAGCCCGAGCCCTGGTTCAACGTCAATCCCTCGGACGTGCAGGAGGTGGACATAGCGCCCATCTTGCCACCCTACGGCGCCTACGGTATACTGCTGATGGAGAAGATCTTCGATCCCGTCACCGCCACGCAGTTCGGCCGATTTTCCAAACTCATGGGACAGCGTAAGTGCAAAATTTCATTTGAAATCGATCGTAAAAACGCGTAATTTATTATAAATACTCATCGTCGCGACCCACGGGGCGTATTGCAGAGACCCCGGTCAAGCTGAAAGAGTACCACGACGGCAAGACCAAGACTCCCGAGCTGGCCTACTCGAACGCCAACGGCTTCCTGAGCTTCTGCAGCGGCTGGAATCGCGAGTTCAAGTGCATCCAGAACGACCTGTACAGTCGCCAGCTGTTCCCCGACGTCGTGATCGAGACCGAGCACGAGGTGTCGGATTACGGCGTGCACAGTCTGCCCAACGGCGGCTTCCTGCTGCTGCTCGGCCGCTGCCCCGAGAATCCGCTCTGCGCCTCGGACGCGAACGAGTACGAGCTGCGCGAGTTCAGCGTCGTCGGCCACCAGTACGGCGAGACGCGCCTGCCCAAGGCCAACTGCAACGAGTACCTGTACACGCCCAAGAGCGTCTTCTTCGAGAACGAGGAGAGGGACTACTGCGCGATGACGCTGTGCGAGCCGCGCGTCGACAATGTCGCGGGCGCCGCCACCTTCGCCGTCTCCGTGACCTGCGTCGACAGCATGCGAGTCACCTTCTGATCGTCTCAGGGCGATACTCTCGCCCCGATCGAATTTTCGACCAAGTGCGCGAGTGTTGGCTTTTCATTTTTATCCATTGCACGAGCTGCAGATTTTTAGAGTTGCTCCAGTAACGAACTAAGAATAAAGTATCGGGAATTATCGTTTCAACTGTGCTTATATTTTATTATTGAATTCACTATAGTATTAAAGTAAAAATAAAATTTTATTTCACAGTTTGACATTTAAAAAAAAATACAAAAAACCCGCGTTTTTACCTCAATTATACGCACTTCGAATACTCTATGAATCTATAGTTTTCATATTTTTTATGAAAAATTATGAACAATTTTTCAAAGATTTAATTCAAAATGCTATAAAATCACGAGTCACTGATTTTTTTTCATCAAAAAAACAATAAATTGCATCACATTGACAGTTTTTCATCATTCATCATGATTTTTCTTGTACACATGCCATCCTCCATTACGGCGTAAAATAAGGATTTCCTGTACTTTTTTTCAGGTGGTAGAAAACATATACATTGAATTGTAACTTATCTACACTCTGCCATTATTTAATCCTATAGATACGATTTTAAATTAAGTTTCCTGGAAGAAAAAATCAACGTTAAGAATGGGTTCATGGTGAAAAAATGAAAGTCTAAAATATTATAAAAGACATTACCATAACATTGACTCTTTTTTGGTAATTTTTTTGTAACAATTATTCAATAAATATTTACCCACTGAAAATGGGTCTCCATGGGAGACCCAATTTGTAAATCGCTGTGAAAGTACTAAAATACACCTAGAGAAAAAAACGATCACATGATTTCGATGGAAAATTGACCCAGCTTTCCGATGGTGAGGTCAGATTTTCCGAAATTTTCCGTTTTACCCGGAAAAATCGCTAAAAAAACTTTAAAGTCGATTATCTCAAAAACTTCATTTTTAAGATTTTTTTAAATAGTCTAGATCGAACGATCAGGAAATTTTCCATCGATTCAGACATTTTCAAGAGAGGCGTTTTTTGATTTTAGCGAGATATAGCGAGAGAAAGAAGAAAAAACGTGGTTTTTTCGTGCGCGCGGGCGGCCGGAAGCTGGATTCCCGCGAAATAACCTCGTTTTTTCTTCTATCTCTCGCTGTATCTCGCTAAAATCAAAAGAGCCTCTCTGGAAAATGTCTGAATCGATGGAAAATTTCCTGATCTTTCGATCTAGACTATTTAAAAAAATCTTAAAAATGAAGTTTTTGAGATAATCGACTTTAAAGTTTTTTCAGCGATTTTTCCGGGTAAAACGGAAAATTTCGGAAAATCTGACCTCGCCATCGGAAAGCTGGGTCAATTTCCAATCGAAAGCATGTGATCATTTTTTTCTCAAGGTGTATTTTAGTACTTTTACAGCGATTTACAAATTTAGTGATTTGACTTAATTCTGTCGCGCCGCGCGGCACTGGGACAGTTGACGTGAAATGCCACATATGGTTGATTCTCCCGAAGTCTGCTTTTTCGGGTATGAAAAATGAAAAAATGGTGAAATTTTTATTTTCATATTGAACGGCGCGAACTAGTTTACCCTTTTTTAAACCATAAAATATGAGTCATCATTGAATCTGGGGCCTTGAGATTTCGTTTTACGAAAACTATGTACAATTTTATGCTTAAAATTGACTATTTTCGGTTACGGAGGTGACACAC
>CACVKI010137093.1:3122-18537 GCA_902732785.1 Trichogramma evanescens | reverse complement strand
ACGCAGTACATCCTCGCGTCTTTGCTTACGAGCAATTCGCGCAATTTGTCTTCCCATTGTTTTTTTCCTGCGCCTTTTATTCTCGCTGGACTTCAGCCGAGAAACAGCTGAGAAATTGAACCATAGTTGCTGAGCGTGCGCGCTCTTCTTTCACGGCCAGCTCCATCTCTGAACTTCTCTCTTTCTCTTCTCTCATTCCCTCTACGTCGAATTGAGCCCGATGAAGATATTTTCTTCTTCTTTTACTTCTTCTTCTCCTTGCAGCAGCATCTGCGCAGGCTAACCTAATTTTTCCGACTTTGTTGTTCATAACTACGGTTTATTATTACAGTCGTGGGCGCGCGTGCGAAGCTTCTTTCATTTTCTCGTGCTCTGCACCACTATATAAGCGAGCGGGGCTAACGTTTTTATTATAGCTTTATATCCGGACTGTTTTTTCGCTTCTCTCTCGGTGGGGCTTGGACGACGGGAGGGTTTATGCTATATATACCCTTCTATACTACTACTGTTCCTATATACCGCAGCGCACGGTCAGTGGCCAAGTCCCGCAGATGTCGGCAAAACCAATTGTTAAAAGTTTCGTGACAGAACTTTTCTCTGTATGTATGAAAGACACGTGCGATAGTGGCTTTCTTTGTGGCTCTCTTTCTTTCTCTCATACACACACACACACACACACACACACACACGTACACGTACACAGCGGTCTCACCCCTTTCTTTAACTTTTTTTATAACCGTTACACAATTCGAGAAGTGACGTTAACTCACGTGAGAATTTACAATTTTGTCGCGCGCACTTTACTCCCACGACGTGTTTATGTTTCTTTCCCTAACAAACATAAAAAGTTAAAACTATTGAATCAGCTCGCTTGAGAAAGAGAGAGAGAAGAGAAAAATGTTTCTTCCCCCTCCCGTCGGAAAATCAGTAAACATAAATTCTGCTCCTATACTTCTGATTATGATGTATAAACACGTAAAGTCTGCTGCTGCCTTTTTTTCGCGATGCATCAGCGCACCAGTAGCAACAACAACAGCAGCACCGGGCCATTTTGTGAGGCAAAATAGCTTACGCTATGCTGACAAAGAGATAGCGCCCGAGCTCGAGCGCCAGGAATATAAGCAAAAATGTTGATGCTGCTTCTGCTCTCGGATACGTGATCCAAGGGGGTATATTATGCCGAGCGCACGTGGTTTTTCCCCCATTGCTTTCAAAAAATAGAACATTTACCGATATACGGATAGAGAGCACTGCGTGCGTGATATATATGTGTGAGTGAGCTTGTGCCCGAAGATTTAGGTCAGCGAGCACGCATTATTTCTTCTCACTCTCCTTTTTGTGCTACGCGCGCTGCAGAATAATCCGAGGGAAAAAAGTGTACACACATGCGCGCGCGTAGTTCTGTGCGTTTCTTTTTAGAGTAAATTAAAATTTCAAAAAAAAAAAGAACCAACGACGATGAAATTTATCTTCCGCGATGCGTATAGCACGAGATGCAGTGACTGCGCGCGCATGTGTGAGAAAGAGAGAAAATTTACGATTCAATTGAGAATTACGTCTGCTCCGCTCGTCCTTGAAGATGCATCGCGTCTCTTTTTCATCCTTCTTATATGAGAGATTTTCGCAATAATTCAAAAGTCGACGCGTATGAAACCCGCGAACACGTCTTTTAAGTTGGTGAACGTATTTTCGAATGCAGAAAAAAAAGAAAATGAAGTTGTTTAGAAGTTTTCGCGCGCTTGTAAAAATTGTATTCTTTTTTTATATATATATCAGTGTGTACCTAGATTTCCCAAAATGTTTGTATGACCTTCTTTTTTTTTTAACAATTTATCTTCGAAAGCTTGGAATTTTACTTTTCACTTAGGAGTCGCGAAAACAGTCGGGCACTTGTTCCCTTTTAGTTTTCCTGATAAAGTTGCGAATCGAAAAGTTCGTCAACTCGTGTATTTTTGACAAGCGTTCACGTGCGCTTGGGAAACAAACGTGTAAACGTGGCACTCGGAATTTTTTTTCCATCAACTAAAAGATAAGTATACTTTTTTGGAAAATACTCGTACGTACGAATACGAAAATTGATATCGAAACATGCGCAAAAATAAAGCGTATTATTTTCCTCGTAAACTTTAACGGTACAACTTATTACACAGAGCGAAAGAGAAAAGAATATGCGTGAACGGATCAAATATGCAATCAGTTATTACATGTCATATTATATCTCTATTTGCACTGCTCTGGCGTAATTATATCCAAGCAATTACGTACATTATTAATCGTCGGTTTTATTTGAGTTTAAGCAAGAGCAGATATGAGTTGAATAAAACTTGCGATAATTATAATTTAATCAAACTAATTATTATTTTCAAAGCGTGTTGTATATGAAAAATCTGTAGGCTGTATTGGTACACAAAAGATGGTCGTGAGCATTCCTAGTAGAAATTGTCAATATTAATAATGACCTATTGACCAAAAATGACCATTGAAAGGGTTTCAAAATTCATTAATAATAATTTTCTTGTTTTTGACGATTTTTCTGTTATAATTATTTTACAAATATTACGCTTATTTCAAATGTCCTAAAAATAACTATATTTCAACATTTCAAAAAACTTAGAGTAGTGTTCAACCACTTCAATTACAATAATACCACTTTACGCCTTTACCACTAGATGGCGAGTATGTTTAAATCTGTAAATCTACAAGTGGCAAAGTGAAAATATTTGCATAAATTAAAGCACAGTTTTGAAGAAGTTTAGTCTGAGTTTGTCCGTATTAATGTTCATTTTATGCATTATTGCAAGTTTTGCTACAGTTGAATCTGATAAATACGCGAGATTCTTTGCGGTCGTATTTATTTGAAACGAACGAATCGCGGGCTTGGATTGTTTTTTAAAATTCACAAGCAAACTCGCGAATATGTGCGGCTGAAAACGTCGATATAGCCTGTTGCATGATCGATGCATGTACGCGGGAGCTCGCAACGCGCGTCTCTCGTCAACTAAGACCCTTTTCTGTCGCTTTACACTCGAGGCGCGAAAGTGAAAAGAAAAATCTACCCCCTTCATGAATATCAAATAAGCTCGCGAGTTATATTGTAAGTTGAAAAGACGCGAAAGAGGAGGGCAGAAAAAAAAACTTTTACGCTCTTATAATCATCAATCACCCAAGCTTCGGATATCGTTTTCTTATAAGTGCGCGCGCGAACACACACGTACATACTGGTTCGACACGCAGTTTGGACTGGGCTGGTGCTGATGCTGTTGCTGCACTACTACTACGTCTAATCGACTTTCAGTGTATCGTCGATTATCAAGGGGGCCCCCGCCTAGAGTGAAGCAATTTTTCACTGCGAGTCTCGAAAACCCGATTGGCAAATTATTGACGAGCTCCATAAACATCAAGATGCCGCGCAGTTTAGATTAATTGAAAGTAATCTTGGTGGAAATCAATGCGCAGCTGCAGTTCGGGTTGTGTGCGCGTGTTTTTTTAACGAAAAAAAAGGGAAATCCATTTGCGGATTCGACGCGTGACAGTAGGGCGTCGAAGCTCCATTGTCAGTGTACCGGTATTGTGCGAGCTGTTCTCATTTGTACCTTCCTACCAATACGAACTAAAACCTATCCTATCCTTTTGCCTCTGTTCTTTTCCCGCGGGACTAACGCTAGTCATTACTTCACGCGAAGAGATTGGAACTACGTACCCGTCCTGAATGTTATCATCTCTTCGTATCTTCTTCTAACTACATCGTCTTGTCATCTTCTTTCAGTCTTCGCTTCGTCTCTCAATCTTGTCTCTATATAAAACTGAGAAAGTGAAGGAGGATACCGCTTGCGCGTTGAAATTTTCCAAGCCTAACAGGAAGCCTGCAGCATGGTTGGTCACTATAACGATCCTAAGATGATTTAAAATAGAACTCTGGTAGCTGAAGCCCTAAGATCTTGAGGCCAAGTACAAATTCTTAGGGCCCCGCCAAGCGTGACTTCTTTCAACAAATTCTTAGGGCCCCTGTATGCGGGCACATATTTATGTGTCTACGGGTGCATTAGACTATATGTGCAGAGTGGCGCCGTATAATAATATGCGAAAGAAGGTTGTCGACCGCTCGCTCGCCCGTCGCTGGATTGAATAGATGGAGGGATCGATAGCCTCCGGAGGCCGGCTACCACTGGTGGGTTACTGGTGCAAGCACATAATATAGATATAATATACGTCCAACAACACTCACACACACCCAATACGGTTCTACATATATGTAGCGAGACTCTAGTTTTCGCCTTTCTTCCTCGTTCGCAGCTTGTTCTTGCCGTACCCGTTTACCCTACAGGCCACGTACAGTATCGTATGCATACACTACACACGCCAACGTTCCCTCTCTCCCTCCCTCTCGCATTCTCTCTATCTCGCTCTCTGCTTTGATCTCGATAAGTGTACAGCTACTACTACTGTTGCTGCTGCTGCTGCTACAATGTGCGCGCAGCTTTAGAAAGTGTTCTCCGGGAATATATATTTTCGCTCCGGCTTTTTTTTTTCCTAAAGTGACATTGCGAGCCTCGAGTTTCTGGACAAATAACGTCTCGATTCAACGAGAATCTCGCGTATACATACACAGTTCGCCTCTTCCTTTTTTTACCTATTTTATTTTATTTTATTTTTTCTCTCTGCGCACTAACGATCTCGGCAAAGCTTGCAGCCAAAGTACAAGAAAAGTTATTAAAAAGCATCGAAGCTCTACTTTGCCAACCTCATGAAGCTTCGAACGTTTTACGATTGAACCAAGTACTACCCTATAGTACGCGTAGTTATGTCCTATGGAATATTATCATGGAACATCGTGTGCTCGCGCAGTAGTGCACAGCTTCGTGCAGCAGTGCAGAATATAAGTACATTCCCCGCGGATACAGGCGCGGAACACGGAGCTTGTTCCTCACGACCCTCGTGTTGTCCGCGGGCCATAAACTATCATAGTTTTGCACACAGTACTTATATATCGGGCGTGTCCGCCTAATTAGGAAGTAAAATTTTTACTCATTTTTTTTATTTAAAGCTTTTCGTAAAAGATTTATATCCCCGATCTTTTGACCAGTATAATGGCGTATACGCGATGAGATCATTATAATGCGTAGTCCGGAGCTAAAACCTTGATCGCATCAGTCGCGCATTTTCATTTTGCTCTCGATTCTGGCACACATAATATTACGTGCGTGCGCAACTTCAATACGTCGAGGGACAGCTCTCCCGAGTGAGCTTTGGCCTCGGCACCAAGCGTATAACGTATACCACTCTCCGTTTCCCGCTCGCTTTTATATGTAAGAGCCTTTATATAAGAGCTTTGCGCAAAAATTAATCCTCTGCAAAAGAATTTCCCGTGGTTTTCTTCATCAATTCTCGCGCGCGCCCGCGCGCTTACGTCCCGATCCTGCTGCTACTGCACCTCGAGAACTTATATACATGGAGAAGACGAGAAACGGAATTTCTCGCGGTCTTTCGAGCTTTTGAATTATGTTAATTAAAAATTGCGGTCGTTTTTCTTGCTCTCTCGCTGCTGCAATGACGCGGTTTGTTATTTCTCGTTCTCTCTCTCTCTCTCTCACTCCACGCAGCTCCGTTTCTTTTTCCTCGTTTGCTCGTAAAGAAGCGGGAACAAAGATCGGAATTTTTATCGCAAACTCGTAAAGAAGATTATTGCAATGAAAACTTGTGTTTATTGTAAAAGTAAAGGTATAAAATTCGTTTATTTTTTTCCTCTCCAATTCTCCAGCAACAGCAGCAGCAGCTATATTATTTGCCGTTCGATGCGCGGGAGGATCGAGAGTAAGAGAAAGGGAACGGCGATGCGCGCTCGTCGCTCGAGAAGCAGCGCATAGCAATTCGTTCCTCTATTTCGATATCGCGTCGCAGCGCAGAACACAGAAGTGCAAATAAATACACCGAGATAATGACTGCGTCGCAGAAGATTTTCGGAATGAGTAAATACACGAGGACAGACCGAAAATTAAAGTTTTCGGGTTTATAGTACGAGAGATTGTTTGTGTGTGTGCGTGTGCGCCTTTGCGTGCACCGTGAACTCGTGTATACGTCAGCTTGAATTTTAAGCACACTAGATTTTCTCCTCTCCACTAGCGAGTCCTCGCGTTTTACTCGCTGCAGCAGTCGAGCTTCCACTACTACTATATACCATACTTGCCGTTACGAGCGTCCTTCGCTCTCTCTCTCTCTCTCTCTCCCGCTCTCGAGTCTCTCGACCATCTCTCTCTTTTTCTCGATCTTCATTTCGCTCGTGCAGTCGTTATTTGCTTCAAACTGAAGCGTAAAATTAAACGCGATTGGCTGAGCACTGAAATTTGACTTGCTCGTCTCTTATATACTTTTTCGCTCTCACTCAATCTAAAACTGGTCCTTGGCTAGTTTTTCTTTGCTTCTCAGGGAGAAGGTTGAGTTGTTTGCACATACCGATTGTTTTTCTTAAATTCCTCGAGAGCTGCAGCCCCATCCCCAGCAGCGGTTCTCGCTCCTACTCAAAAGGATCCTTAGGATATATCACTTCTAACGTTTTCCAAGCGCAGTATGCGAACAAAATATACATCTTGTTTTTCTTCATATCCACACGTAGCTCGCATTTGTATATTGTGCGAGGTATGAGAGCGCGTGCGGAAAAAGCGAAACGAATGAGCTTTTCGTACATAACGTAATACGCTGTATAAACCACGCGCGAGCAATGCGTTGCCACGCGGAAAAAAAATGTTGTTTTCTTTTTTTCTACGCTTCGTTGCGTGGAGTACTGCAACAACAGCAGCAACGGTAAGCAGCCAGTATAGCTGCTTATTGTATGTATACAAAATTCACGACGCGGAAAGCCGGAATATTATACTTTTCTTGGCTTTTCATTGCTAATGAGCTAAAGAGGCCGAGGTTTTGCGAGCTTAATTAACAATCCGTGCGCGCGCGCTTGAATAAAGGTGCTCGCGCGCGCAAATCGAGTTCAGCGCGTTATCACAAACGTTCGTGCGAAA
Organism: Trichogramma evanescens; assembly: GCA_902732785.1. NCBI lineage: Eukaryota > Metazoa > Arthropoda > Insecta > Hymenoptera > Trichogrammatidae > Trichogramma > Trichogramma evanescens. The sequence goes on along the minus strand of CACVKI010137093.1, from coordinate 11,527 downwards.
GTACCCGTCTCCCGCTGTAATAATTTGCTGCCAATTTCAAGTCAGTTAAAATTGAAAATGCGAAGAAAATTATCAATCGCTCGAGTTGCATTAAAATTTTTCAAATAATGATAATAATATTTTCGAATATTAGAGACGATCGATGAAAATATTTAATTATCCATTTACCTCGGAGCGCAGTCATCGCGAAACGAGCAATATTCCCATCGCTAAAAGTTTAAGCAGTTTACAAAGGGCACGAGTAAATTTACCTTCGATTCATTCATTATATGATACTGCGTAGCGGCCCGTAGTAGTTATTACATCGAGCTGGCTCGCGAGAGGCGGTCAATCTCTCGTCGATACTGTACTGAAAATCGATATCGCGCGCGCGATGCATTCGAATGTAACGCAATGTATATAATAAGTTCGGGCCGTGCCGCGCTGAAGGCATGATTAACGAGCTGTCCCTCGCGGAAGCTTACCTAAATTCTCAATCAACGATTGATTGTGTCTCTCTGTGTATATAGCTCTTTCTATCTCTAGCTCTGTTCGAGACTATGCTGCTGCGAGCTTTTATGATGTACCAGTCGTAGTAACTCGCAGGGATATTCAATATATATCGATTTTAATACGATCAAATTAGAAACGCGCACGAGATCTCGATGTATCGACGTGTGTTTAGAGTTGTCTGTTACGTGGACGTGAAAATTTGGCAATTGCCCGTAACTCAGGTACACCTGTGCGTGTTTGTTTATTCTATACTCGAGAGACTCTCGCACAGCATATGTACACACAATCGCCCTCCACACATTTACAGGACATAATCGTATTCTAATTTGCCACTGTTACAATTCGCGGCCACTGCCTCATAATTTCCACAATTGCCGCCTATATGTGTGTGTGTATGTGGGCAAATCGAGCACACGCGAGGCTCTAAATAATGTACACACAGCAAACGAACGTTGTTCATACAGTACAAGTGTACATACATACACACACTCGCGTTTCGATTGCACTCGAGGGAAGGGGGTTGCCGGTAAAAATTAATCTTTTCGCTCGATGTAATTCTAACGAGTGTTTGCTTGTATATATCGCGCGACACGATCGCATAATAATCGTACTAGCTATAATTCGTGCCGCATTAAATCGCAATTGACGATGATTAAAATTTATACCGTATGCTGTATAGGGTTTTATTTCGCGTTATTTCACCGCCTTGAATGATGTTTTAACGACGGGTATTTATCAAAGTTGAAGTGCCCATAATATGCAGGGAGAGAATTGAAAAATTGTGTTTGTGCATGATTTTCAATCCACGCCAGACATGCTAATGATGCTGGGGGTAGTGGTGGTGGTGGACAGATTTTAGCGACCTCTCAATGGATTACTCGAGGAGCTTTACAACATTTACACGGTATATACACGCGGCTTTGGCTCTCGACCCATGCATATATCATATTATTATACACATTATTATTCGCGTGTGCGTGTATCCCATCTACGTTACACTTCATGCAGCTTTAGCCAACGTAAATGTTAAGTCCCGCGTACAGGAACAATGCGTCTCACGCGTACATCGCGGATTAGTTTTGTCCAGAAGCCAAAATGAAATCATTGTCCCTCTAGTATTATCCTCGTGGAAAATCGTTACGGCCTTTGCGTGGTAAAATTTTTTTTTAAATTAAATTTCTGTAGGCGCGTTTGTATAGAGGAGCAAGCTCATGAAATGGTCCGCGATACAAATAATCTGTGGATCGCAGTGTATGTCTATACATACATACATTATCGTAGATTCGCTCAATATTTTATGACTAATTTTTAGCCAACGAAAAAGTTTCTTTCTTGTTTTAAAATTCAGTATTATATTTTTGTAGTTTGCAAAAACCAAACTTTGACTTATAAAATTACTTTTACTTTACCATTTGCAGATTTACAGAAAAAAAGTACTTGCCATCTAGTGGTGAAAATTCAAGTTTAAAGCGGATATATATAAAATGTTGGAAAATGGTGTAAATTTTCTAAAATAATTGAATAGTCATTTTCAGGTTATTTAATTTAATACGTTCAATAATTGTAACAAATAAAATTTACCGAATCATCGTTAGAATTAAATAAAATTAACGAATAAGATAAAAAAAATGAAATTCAGACACACCAACAATTTCGATTGAAACAATTTAAATTCAAGTACGCAAATTTATACATTTAATTTAAATATAAAATATTAGTCAAATTCAACCAAAATCGTTTCTGGTCATTTAATTTTCCAGTATTCATGGACACCAACAGTTGAATGTTAAGATACTATTTCTTATTGACTAAAATGATCTAGTTTTTCAAATTTTTAATATTTTTAAATTTAATTTATTAATTTGCTTTTCATTTTTAACAGCTGCTTTTACGTATGTAATTTCTTGTTAATATGAAAAGTAAATTATATTTTTGTAGGAAAATGTAAGGATCATTATTGTAGAATTCAAAATTATCACATTCGATTAATAAGAAATTTATCATTTTACCGATAGATGGAGTTTTGTGAATTCACAAGGGGCAACAATTTTTTCAAATAGTATAAAATACAAAATAGTTAGTGTGCAAAATCACGATTCTTACGGATCAGTATGTGGGTAATTTAATAAACACACAGTAGAAAAACCAAGCTTTACAAGTTATAACCTCTCGCAGCGTACACTGCCGTTCAATCACTTTTGCCATACCTGAGCGAAAAATGAGTAAACTTCAAAGTTTCGTAGCTCAGTCAAAAAAGTCGGATCGACATTTTGGACATGCCATTTTAAAGGTCTTTTCAAGCCCTTTCTAACCATATAAATTAGTATTAGGATTATTCATTTTTTCACTAATTGTCGTTAACAATTAATAAGTCGAAAAAAGTTTTTCTGGTCTTTGCTATTTCTGTTATCAGTTTAGTAAGAAGACTCGTAGAAACATTCTGAGCCCATAGATTTGTAGGTTTTTTCAAGACCTTTAAATCCTTTCTTTAAAAAGGGCACCTATGTGCCTCCTATGTGCCTTATTCGCAAAGATACGGCCGTTTAATGGACTCCAATATTTTTTTAAATTCTAAAATTTTGATGAGCCAAAACCATGAATATCCGAAGAATCTGATCTATAACTACTAATTCTTATTCAATATACAAAAACAAACATTTTTTGTACCTAAAGTATTTTCCCATCTCATTTACAAAGCCGTGTACATGTAAATGAAAAATAATTTGAAAAATAAAAACAATTATTTCTCTACAGTTAAACCATCGTATCTTTGTGAATAAGGCACATAGAACCCTTTAAAAAAAAAAGGATTTAAAGGTCTGGAAAAAACCTACAAATCTATGGGCTCAGAATGTTTCTACGAGTCTTCTTACTAAACTGATAGCAGAAATAGCAAAGACCAGAAAAACTTTTTTTTTCGACTTGTTAATTGTTAACGACAATTAGTGAAAAAAATGAATAATCCTAATACTAATTTATATGGTTAGAAAGGTCTTGAAAAGACCTTTAAAATGGCATGTCCAAAATGTCGATCCGACTTTTTTTGACTGAGCTACGAAACTTTGAAGTTTACTCATCTCGTATGAGATATTTTTCGTCACCACGTCGTCCACGGGCTCTTGCCCGACGACACGTATAATTCATATACGTAAAAATCGATGCATCGCGCAGGCACTAACCTGGTGATACGTTCGACTATATAATCGTACGTGAGCATCGTACGCATTGCTGGACAGATCGTCGAGCACGTGTAGTGGTCAGTAAAGGTTACGACGCTGCAGTGAACAAATATTTTGAACTATCAACGATTGTGTGCTGTGTGTGTGTAAGAAAAATATCCTCGTACGACGACAAATCCGATAAAAGACACCACATAGAATTGATAATGGAAGATCCAGAGTTTCAAGTTAACTCCGTCGACAGGTTGGGTCGATTGCTTCGATATCGAGCTTTTTGACTTATACACTTTCTTTGACTATGCCATTTCCAGATTTATATTCGAAGGTACTCGCCACCTAGCGGTGGAGGCTTGAAATGATATTATTGTATTCAAAGTGGTTAAAAACTCTAAATTTTTTGATACAGTCAAATCATCATTTCAGGTTATTTTAAATGGGCTCAAAATTTCTGACATTATTTTTCAGGAAAATCGACAAAAACAAGCCAATCAATTGTAGTGCATTTTAAAATGGTAATTTTTTGTCATTAGGCCGTAATTAATATTGAGCATTTTCACCATTTTGTATAATTCATATACGTAAAAATCGATGCATCGCACAGACTCTAACCTGGTGATACGTTCGACTATATAATCGTACGTGAGCATCTTACGTATTGCTGGACAGATCGTCGAGCACGTGTAATGGCCAGTAAAGGTTACTAGGTTGAACTATCAACGATTGTGTACTGTGTGTGTGTAAGTTCACATTCCAAGCCGAATGAATTAAGCCAACACGTGGAAAATTCCGTATCATAGGTGCACGACACATTATATGCAGGGCAAATATTGCTCGAGCTCTTTCACGGCGGACTCACGAATATAAACATGCGTAAAATATATATATTATGAATTATATCGCGAGTGTCAAGCGATGTTTGCACATGTGCATGGGATGCACTACTCGACTGGCTTCGCGCTCATGCTCGCAACAACAGCAGCAGCAGCACGAGGACACAGAAGAGACACTCGGGCCGGCGACACACCGTGATATTCGTGAATTTCGTATATATACGTATTCTATATTACACGCATGATCGTGGCAGCTTTATTTATTTATAGCGGCGTCACGTTTTCTGCATACGAAGTCTCATACCTCGCGAACCTCTACGTGAGCTCTCATTTTCTTATGCATATCGTGTATATGCATACGGTGTGGATATTGTACGCGTATAGACGAGCTCTCGCGCGCTATAGTGCACGTATACGTACGTCTGTATCAGTTTTTTGTCGTTGCGAATGTCAAGTTCCTTTGTCAAGCTCGAGCGAGAGTCGAGTATTCTTCTGTTGTTGTTTTTTTTTTCATTTCTCTCGGAGTCTATCCAGAAAAATATACCAGCTTGTACTGGAGTGGCACATACGTATAAGCCCGAGTCGTTTACAAGAGTAATCGATATTTATCGGTACTTATTGTATACGCCATTGCCGGTGTTTTATTTCGATTCGCTCAATTGCAGACCTCCTCCTGCTCCTCTACATGTGCTTGTATTAACGCTCGATCGCGCGCAACACGTTAATCCGATATTTCGATAATGATCCGCGCGCCGTAAAATATTCAGCGTTACGACGTGCTTTGAGCTGTCGACGCGATCCGCCCGAGCATACATGAAATCCACGTCCGTTGGGCATTCAATACTCTCTTGGGATATGGGGATTTGTTGTTCAACAATTTATCGAGTTATATATTCATTTTATTATTTTTCGTGTGGAGAAGAAAAAAAGGGATTTTTCAAATTTTTTGTTTTATTTTTTTCGAATTACATCACTCGACATTTCACTCACAACACTACATCAAACTTGTAAAGCTACACACTTTATGTCTCAATCGCACACACACCGCGTGATGAAGTGCGATCGGTATACGACACCATTTTCATGCAAATTCTTTGACAAATAGATAATTCGTTTTTTTTTATTTTCCAGTCCCCCGTGCGAGAATTCATAAAACATCTTTGCTCGCGCGGTAATTTTTATATAATTAAATAAAGCAATGACAGACAAAACTTTACCCGGAAAATTAAAGTTAATGGATAAAACAATAACGCTGGAATCATTTCGGAATTACGCGTAACAACATTAATTACATTGAGAAGCGCGCGCGTACTCGCTTGACAGAAACGGAGTGGAGTGGATGAAAAATATCTCGCACATCTTTTAATTAAGAAAAATTATAAATGATATAAAAGGCAAGTTTTGCGCGCTGAGAACGATACGAGATAAAGGTGCTCGGTCACCATTAGATAAAATGCAACCAGTCACCGCGCGAAAGGTTTGCATAATCATTTTAGCGATACATGGCACGCACACGGACATCGCGCTCTATGCAGATAAGTAGTAGTACTGTAACGAAAGGAGAGAGAGAGAGAAAAAAAGGCATGAAAAATATACTTGTATATATAAACTAAGAAACTAAAAGAAAAAGCCAGCCAACAACTAGCTGTAACACGTACAATGACAGTAGAAGCAGTAGGTAGTAGCAGTAGTAGTAGCACAAGAAAAAGAAAAAAGAGAATAACGAAAGCAGAAAAAAGAGAGAGAGAGAAGAGAGGGCAAAAAAGCGAGATTGCACGCGGCAGCGGCCAGTGGATGGAAAAAATACATCGTATATAGCTATATATAAAATACTGCACGCACGCGCTGACTCGATTCGTCACTGTCGTGACTTTAAGCTTTTCTAGCAAACGAAGAAGGCATTTTTTGTTCTATATAGTCCCTCTCTCTCTCGCTCTTGTTCATTCCACTCTACCGAGAGATTGAATGTATTTTCTCGTTCTCTCATTTTTATTCTTTTCTTTGGCGCGAGCGTAGTAGTATATGGGACGTGCGACAGACGACGCGCGCTCGGTACTTTTATAAAAATGATGTGCTAAGTGATACAGACCAGAGCTAAATGCCCTGCGCTGCAACGTCGAATGTATATAATGTACGCGCGGCTCGCGTGCAACACAGTCTGACACCGCGGCAAATTAATGAAGTTAACATTTTAATTCGTTTCTGCATCATTGCAGTTATAACGCGCAGTTTCGAGGTGCAGCGAAATGTATGCATGTAGAAGTAGACAGGGTTTTTCACGCAGTTGCCAAAGGGTAGGATATAATTCTATTCAGTGTGGAGGTTCACTTTGGGAAATTTCATCCTGCTCTCTCTCTCTCTCTCTCTCTCGTTCATCTCTTGCCTTTCTTTTTCTCTTTGATATTATGACTTTTTCGAGGTGAAAACTTAGACGAATTGCCGAGGGAAATAAGTCACCGCTGCGCGTGCTGTCATGAATACAGCGCTGAAAACTTGGGTTAATTATTCAGAAATAATTTCCTAAACATCAGAGGGGGAGAGAGAGTAACTTATTATGAAATTATTCTCTGCTCTCTTCGTACTTGTTATTCGCAATAGTTTCCGCGCAGTTTTGAAATAACGTCGAAAACTCAACAACAGTTTTGAAATGTTCATAAGATATTTTGAATTTTTCATATATAATTATGAAGATATAAACGTAAAAAAGATTAAATTTAAAGGGGGAAAAAAGAGTAAAAAATTTTAAAAAGTTCATTGTGCAACCTCGCAATTTAATTAATACAATTAATTGATTCGATAGAGCAGACGCAAACTAGTGCGGAGCAACTTGTTATATCGTCTTTGCATCGACAATGAAGAATACAATCGCCTAGGCGAGAGTCGTTAGTGCCAATTCAATTAGGTAAACGAGTCAAGACATCAACTCGGCGTGACTTCACCTTCGCGTTAAAGCGAGGATATTTAAATCTTTCTTTCTTATTTTTTTTTTAATCTTTTCAACCAAATCCCGACTTAACCCGTAACAGAAGAATAAATTAAAAAATTCACGAGGAAAGGCAGCCGCGCGAGATTCAGTGTGCAAACTGCACTGCGTTTTGCACAAGTATACGTACACACATAAAGCGCCGAATGGAGAGAATTCACAAACTCGCGTGCGCAGAAGGGAGACGCAAATGAGCCATAAAAATAGATGCGTAAAAGAGCGAGGAGAAAGCTAGGAACGAATGTAATACGAGTTGAGAGAGTTAGCTTCTTAAAGGCTCACGAAGCGTTTCGGGCATTTTATTTTCATCCTACACTCGATAAACAAAATTTTTGCCTTGTGGACTATTTGCATAATGGCGAAGCCGTGTAATCTTCTTGAAAACGTAAACGACGAAAAAAAAGGAAGGAGGAAAAGCAAAAGAGAGAAAGGGAGTTGTGTTGTCGAAAAGTTGGGCCAAAAGAGTTTGCGCGCAATATTAAAGTAATTTTTTCTTCGGTAAAAAGTCCTTTATAGTTTTCTGCGGCGCTAAAGGCGGGCTACCCCCGTATATATAAGCTCATAATATATAATACACGGTATTATCCTGGGAAAAAAGACTCGATAAACTACGAGTGAGTAGAAATATAATGCCTGTAATCAAGAGAGGCCTTTCAAACGCTGACGCGTTTATACGTCACGCAGTGTAAAAAAAACACAATTATTTCAATTCAAAAAAAAAAAATAAATTAAAAATAAATGAAAGAGGGCCACATAGTTGGTTATCCGTGTAATAATGTATGCAACCGCACTGGGTGCATAAACAGTCGAGTACTTCAAACTCGTACGCGCTCGTATATACAACTTTGACTTTCAAACTGATCGCGAACTTTAATTAAACGTGACTTGCGACTCGTGTCATACGCAAAGTATCATGAAAAG
>CACVKI010137092.1:0-18644 GCA_902732785.1 Trichogramma evanescens | reverse complement strand
CAGGGCCGGATTAAGAAAATATGAGGCCTGGGGCTATACCGCTGACGAGGCCCCCATATCGTCATATTGTAACCCAAGTAACCCTAACTAGCTACAAGTGTCCCCAAGTAACCCTACATAAACCCAAGTCATCTCGAGTAACCCCAAGTAACCCAAACAACCTTCTACAGATGAAGTCTCCGGTTACTTAAGTAACTGAATTTCATGCATTTTTTAAAATTATTAAAAATACCTTCTTAAGTAACCCAAGTAACCAAATCGCTAGTACACTTTTTTTATTGTAAACATGTTATATTGCATATTAAAGTTAAATGAGTCGAGTAGCTTTGCTTACTCGATTTACTTGTGCTCGTACTTAATATTGCATATTCAAAGATCAAAAAAATCAAAAAAGATTTTCTGACCCTTGCTCGAAAAATAAAATTTCTTGATACATACACCATTTAAACAACTGCACAGTTGATACAGAGAATGGCGAAAATTGAGACTTGCCACGACTTGCCATTTTTTGAACGGTAGAGAACCAATTGTTTAGGAGACCAATTGCACCACACGCCATCTGTGATGTGTATCTTTAATCACAACTGCTGTGTTCGAGCAAGTTTCAAACGCATAAACGTGAAAAAACAGTCACGGCAACATTCGAATTTTGTTGCATGATTATAGATCGCGTTTACACTAGATACAAAGTTTATATGCGACGCACAGTGCGAACTTCTGCTCTTAAGCATTCGACCGTCTCTGAGCAAAGTCACTCTATATACAGCGAAAGGTTCACTCTGCGGCAGTTAAGCGTGTGTGTAGCGTGTGTGTATATCATAATTGTTAAATAAGTGCAGTTTTGAAAAATGGCTAAACGATTTCAAGCAGGTGCAACAAAAAGAGCTGCAGAAGAAAAACGATTAAAGTTTGAAAGTAAGCTGCCAAGAATGACGAACTTTCTTAAGCCAACGAGAATTGAAAGTGATCCTCGGCAAATTGAACTGGGTCTGGATGAAAACGGCGTAGATGGCAACAATCGATCTGAAGAAACTCCTTTGAATGATGAAAATAATGTTATTTCTAATGAATCAGCTCAATGCAGTACATCACAAACAGTTGAAAATAAAAATAACGATTTTATAGGTACGTTAAATATCAGTTCTTTCGTTATATTTGTAAGGCGAGATCGTGAAAAAAGAACAAGCGAGTGCGATTTGAGTACGTTTATTGCCTGATGAGATTTACGCGCTGTGATTGGCTGACAGTAGCGGTAGCGAGCCCGTCTACTGCTACTAACCAACTCAACGGCCGACAAAGCATCGAGTTCTCTGACACATAAACTCTTTGTCTCTTTTGCACTAACGTTTTCGGATTTATGTGGTTTTTCGTATACAGTGTAACATTAGGCCCTGCATAGCGCGTTACAAACGTGCAGACAGAGACTTCGTATCTCACACTTGCACGCTTGTATACAATGAAAAAAAATGTATTTCCGTTTAAATGAGGAGCATAGCTAAGCCAACGTTCATCAATTTGACGGAGCGCGACGCGCGTTCTTCGATATTTGGTATAGTGTACTAACCAAAGTGGTGCGAAATGATGTTTAAATACATATTAAGCATACAATCCTATTTAATAGGTATAACTTATTAAGAACTAATTGATAGCGAAACGTCTATATATTTTTAATGCTTAAATTTCCAGATACAGTATACGCAGACCCGGCATTATGGCCCTCAAATGTACATTTAAAAGATAATGAATTAAATAAGTATTTAGATAAAGGATATGCTTTTTTCCAAAATAAAAAGTCTTCATTTGTTAAGTCGAAGCGCATTTATTCAACACAAAACAGATTTTTTTCGGATAGTTACTTTAACAGAAAACTGCAAAATGGTGAATCATGCGAAAGAAAATGGCTCATGTATTCTGAATCTTCGGGAAATGTTTTTTGTTATGTTTGCAAACTATTTTCTTCGAATCGAGAAAATGTTTTTATAGAAAATGGATTTTCAAATTGGAAAAAAGGAGACAAAACAATTTCTGGACATGAAAATAGTAAAGAACACAGTCGGTGCATGATTACGTGGATTGATCGATTAAAAAAAAGTCAGACTATAGATAAAAAGCTGTGTGCATCGATGGAAGATGATATAAAACGTTGGCAGGAAATTCTGAGAAGAATAGTTAGTGTTATAAAATTTCTAGCTGAAAGAGGTCTTCCATTTCGAGGAAGTGACGAGGTCATTGGTTCACCGAATAATGGAAATTACTTAGGAATTTTGGAATTAATCGCTGAGCATGATTCGTTACTTAAAAACCACCTTATACAACACGCAAATAAGGGGCGAGGGCATGTTTCCTATTTGTCAAAAACAATTGCTGAAGAATTAATCAAAATAATGGCAAATGAAGTTCAAAAAAATATTATAAAAGAAATAAAGCAGAGTAAATATTGGGCCCTTGTTGTCGATTCTACGCCTGATATTTCGCACGTAGATCAACTATCTGTGGTAATTCGATATTATTTAAACAATCATGTTTACGAACGCTTCCTTTGTTTCATTCAAATCAAGAGCCATACTGGAGAGTCACTGGGTGAAGATGTATTGCAACTTCTCCAAGAACATGATATTTCAATTGAAAATTGTCGCGCCCAGACGTACGATAATGCTAGTAATATGAGTGGAGATTACAAGGGCTTACAGGGTCGAATAAAAAAAATTAATCAATTAGCTTTTTATGTCCCATGCGTCGGGCATTCTTTGAATCTCGTTGGAGAGAATAGTGTGGATGCCTGCACGAATGCGACGACTTTTTTCGGAATTTTGCGACGCCTATATGCATTTTTTAGTGCCTCCACTCATAGATGGGATGTATTGGTGGAAAAAGGAAGATCAAAATTAAAAAGTTTGTCCGAGACTCGCTGGTCGTGTAGATCGGATGCTGTCAATGATTTGATAAAATATTTTGACGGTGTCTACAATGCCTTAAATGTGTTATATGAAGATCAACATCAAAAACCAGAAACTCGACAGGAATCGAAAGCTTTGAGGGACAGCATGATTAAATTAAAAAATGCATTTATGGCAGTGTTATGGCATAAAATTCTCTCTCGATTTAATGTAACCAGTCAATACTTACAAAAAGTTGAACTCGATTTATTTTCTGCTCATAAAATGCTATTGTCTTTAATTGATTTCGTTTCAAATTTAAGATCGAAGTTTGATGAATTGGAGCAAGAAGCTAAAAATCTTAGTGGTAATATAATTCAAGATTATAGTAAAAAAAGAATTATAACAAAAAAATTCAGTGATGGTACAACTCAAATTCAGCCAGAAGAAAATCGTGATGATTTCAGAATTAATACATTTTACACGATCATTGATAAACTTGTTTCTGAGCTGAAAATGCGTAGTGAGGCTTACAATAACGTATTAGAATTATTTGGTTTCCTGTGCGAGCTACTAAATATTTCTAGCGAAGAAATTAAAATTAAGGCTAAAAAACTTGTGAAAACGTACGATGAAGATTTACACATTGATATAATTCAGGAATTAGAGCATTTCATATCTCTCTTAAACGTTTCAAGCGGAGAGCTTTTCTTGAGTCAAAAAAATACATTAATTCCATTAAAAGTTTTAAACTGGATTGTGGATAACGATTACATTGAGGTGTTTCCGAACATTTACATTGCATATAGATTGTTCGTAACCATACCTATTGCCAACTGTGAAACTGAGAGATCTTTTTCAGTTCTTAAACGAATAAAAAATATGTATCGATCTACGATGTCAGACACCAGACTCTCTGCTTTGGCATTATTAAGTATAGAATCAGAATTATTAAAATCAATTAGCTTTGAAGAGATTATTAAAAAATTTGCTACTGAAAAATCAAGGAAAAAATTTTAAAATATTGATATTATTTTATATAAATAGAAATAGAATTGATTTCATTAAAAATATATTTTTATTGACTAATTAAAAACTCAACATTTTCATTGTTTTTTTTTTCATTTACCATTAGTATTTCCTTTTCTAGTGCAAATGGAAAAAATTCATTTAAATTAATTTTTTTATATCGTAATGATCTTATCGACCCGAGGCCCCTTGGGAAGTTGAGGCCCGGGGCTTAAGCCCCCCTAAGCCCCCCCCTAGATCCGGCCCTGGTTGTGTCCAGGCATCGTCGTCGATGATGACATTGGAGCGTTGGATGAAAAAAAAAAAAAAATATTTTCCAATCGTCGCCCCATCGTCATCGTCGTCGTCATGGCTATTGACAATGTCCATTCGCGCAAGTAGCCTCTTTCTCTCTATCCCTCTTTTCCCGATACTTTGGTAGACTTGACCGGTGCAATGGCCTTTCACAGAGAGAGAGAGAGAGAGAGAGAGAGAGAGCAAGAGAGAGGCGAGCTTGTTTGAAAGCTTTCCCTATTTATTCCATTCAAGCAGCTGAATCTCAAATCCTGCCTGCTGCTGCTGCGCGCCCCTGCTGTACAGCAGCACGTAGTGTAGGCTCTTTGTAGCGCGCGCACGAGCCGTGTACAATCTTTTTAAAAGAGTACACATAGCCATGCTGCTGCTGTTGCTGCTGCTGCTGCTGCTGTGTTGTACGCTCGAGCGCTTGGCGTAAGTTCATTGAAAATTCAATGTTCGGTGCATAATGCGTGTAATAAGGGGGCGTCGTCGTCGGCGCGATTCGCAATAAAAATGTATCTCGCGTGGAATTAATTTTACAAAAAGACCTCTTGCGTATGGAATGTACCATTTTTACGCTTCCTCTCTACTTTCATTTTTCTCCAATTTATTTATCCTCTCGTTTTTTTTTTTAAGTTGCAAAAATGGGTATGCGTATACTTTGTAACTAGATATATATCATACACGCACGCACACGTTAAGGTTGCCACGTACGGATTCGTCGAAAAAAAAAAAAACGGGTATATATCATCTATCGGATAGAAAAAGTATGATGTATTTCAGCATGCAGCTCGAGAGCAATTTTATCTATATATACATGTACGGCTTGTCGGAGAGAAGTCGAAGCGCATCAAAAGACTAGTGAGAGAGAGATGCTCCATTCTTCGTTCCACTTGCCGCTAAGGGCTAGAGAAAAAGAGAGATAGAGACAGAGAGTCTCGAGAGATGATAAGTAAAGGCGCGTAACGCGTACGTGTTTCTGTATCGATAGGAGAAAAAGGAGCTGAAACGCCGAGCAAGTTGTAAAAATTGTGTATGCGATTGTGTTATTTACCTTGAGTCTTGATGATGCGCGATCTATTTTTCCTTTTAAATTAAATAATACTGTTGCTTCATCGTATTGTGTAGACTGTTAAAAATATTAACATTAAAATTAATGTAAAAGTGAAAAGAAGTTTTTTTTCTTCGCATATAGAAGAATTCAAATTCATGTAGGATCGTTTAAATCCCTGTGACTTGAATTAAATTTTAAAGATCGTGACATTAAATTTCACATAAAATTCTTTAAATTCAAGTCGTTTAATGTACATTCATTCTCATCGATAGCCATCGTATGCGCAGAATAGCTGTCAAAAACATACACACCAACAATACACAGAAGAAATACTTAACAAATCTTTCCTGTCAATATCACACAAAATTATGCTTTGACTTATACAATATACTTTTACTTACCACTTGCAGATTTACAAATAAAGGTGCTCGCCATCTAGCGGTAGAGACTGGCTTTAATTTTCATTGAATTTTCATGAAATATACATTTTATGAGTAATTAATCCCAAGAACTACATCAAAATTTCAAATTTCAATTTACGACGAATGATATTATGTAAAAAAACCTTAAATAAATATCAGTACCAATTAATGTTTGACTTTGCATCAAATCTACATTGTACCATTCGAGGTTTTTTCCTCGGTGTTGCTACGCAAACTTAACGAGCCGTCAAAAATTCAACAGCTTCGAAAAAGCCTCGCGCCGTTGTTTCAGGTCACGCACTACGTCAAAAGATCGACACACCTGCGCCACACCGACGCCAAGAAACGCGAGTTAATCGCGCGACATATACCACCACCCGCAGTCTCTCATTGCAATATGCGCTCCCGAGTCGTCGTCTTTGTCGCATTATACATCCTTAAAGTTGCGCTCACAAGCGAGAGAGAGACTTTGCCGCACACACCGTTACTATACTACTCTATCTTCGTTCATTCATTATTTTATTCTCGCGGTCGTGCGAGTAATTTGCAATTCAGAGCCTTTATATTCGTGTATGTATACACGCGGCGATGGAAGACGTGTCGGAGCTGCTGCCACAGTTCACTTGTGTAACCTTCATTAATTATTTCTGCTTGTTCGCCTCTTTCCACGCCGCGCGCATTTACACCCGCGCTATCGTGGCGCGTTTTAAGCTTTGTGTGTCTCTCTTGTCTCTCAGCGCGCCCAATCGTAAATAATATAAAACTTTTGAAGCCAGTAACCGAGGAAGATGAAGAAGAAGAAGACGATGACGACTCGAACACAATTTGACTTCATTAGCATGTGGCGCGCGGCCGTCAACGTATACCTACATAGATTCGAGACTCATTTTTAATGATTCGATCGCTTTTCGCGCTTAAGAAATAATTGTGCGAATTCAAAGGTACCAAATTGAGTTGAGTAATTTTTTTTTCTGTTACTCGAATTGTTTTCATACTTACCATTCGATGACGCGATGGACTCCAATATGCTCTCGCGCATACGACAAGCACACAATAATAATCGAAAGTATAATATCTAAGTTAATACGGAAAATTCAATTAAAGCTCGAATAATTACGTTCCCCGCTGTTGCATACATCTACTATTCTAGGTGCTAAAATAAATTTCTTTCGTCCGTTTGTCTCTGACCCAGTACGAAGAAATTAATTAGACACGATCTAAGATATTTGTAAATCACACTGCCTCTCGCTTCCACCGCTCGTAAGAAACTTCGCCAAACGTGTAAACAATCGGCATCCAATGAAAAAAGCACGAGAAAATCGATCATCGGGATCGAGACTCGAGAATCGTAAAACGAGCGCACCGGTAAACATAAGCCACCAGTTTTCCAGTGCGCAGCGCGCTAATAAGTTAATGATGACATTTTTATCGAACTTGTAACGACCTCTCTCTTATTATATACCCGTTTATTAACAGCAGCTCCGTATTGCGCGCCTTAGCGAGTGAGAAAGAGCTAAACTTTTGAATGCTTCGGCTTTATATTTGCTACCGTTAAAACGCTTTTAATGTTTCATAGTACACTTTGCATGACCGCTCGTAAAATTGCGTTCGCGAGAGCTATAAAAAAAGTTTCGATTGAGAAAACTTTCGAATTTGCAATGTGCTTCTGTTTTTTTTTTTGTAATTTTATTTCCCAGCGTTAATTTACTCGATGTTTCCCTGCGTTAAAGAATGAATGAAAACACATAAATATCGAGCACGCACAAATTGACCAGTGCATGTGGAGCGGAATGTCATTAATATAACTTTCGTCTCCCACAGCTGCCGGGCGCGAGAACTTCTTGAAATTGATATAATAATGCATAAAGTGACTTTGGGACGCGTTACAAATATTTTATGCAATATTATTGAATGTCGCGTAGAGTTGAAGTTTCAATTCAACGGAGGATAATTAACGAGCTGCGATACACACACAAGTATGATAATGTATAAGATACGGTCCGTGTGTGTCATTACTCGAGTGCGAATTCTGATCTGATTGCCGCGCGCTCGCGTTGGTTTTTATGCATAATTTTCCGCGTTATTTTGGTCGCGCAACGAGTTGAAAATATGAAATGCGCGAGTTGCCCCGGCGAAATTTAATTCGAAACCATCCATCAAACCGGGGATGAAAGAGCACGTCGACACACGAGCGGCAGTAAAAAATTGTACAAATTAGGGGGAGTAAAAAAAATAACACTGCAGACGGAATGGTATAATTAACAAAAAAAAAAAAGGAGAAGGAAAGAAAGAGAGAGAGAAAAAAGGAGAAGAATTAGGAGAAGAAGCAGGATTAAACTTACTTCCAGGAAATTGCACTAACCTAAGAAAGAAGCGCGCCAAAGACAAATGAAGATTGCTCGACATTTTTTTCTTCGCGCTAGTACAATTTTCTCGCCCGCCGGGTAAATTCGACCTATGTATGTATGAGAATCGTGTTGATTTTTAATATCTTTTTTTGCGCGTGTACATTACGACCTGCCTGCAGTTTCGAAACATCAATAGTTCAGAGAGCGTCGATGGTCGCAGCTGCGTGCTCTGTACGCCATTTAATATTCATCGATGCGGCGCTTCGAACCGCGAGCGAATCGTATCATTATTATTTATCATTGTTCAATTAAAAATAAAACTAAAATGCACTGACACGGATGCATCGCAGCTCGGAGAAAAATCCAATTAAAGAGGGCTTTTTTTTAAGGGAGTAACGTAGCTTTTACATAAAAAACGAATTAGAAAAAAATAAAGCTTCAACTGGGCCGGTGTAATGGTCCACGAATTCTCGGGCGTGTGAAAGGTACTTTACTCGAAATTAAACGCGCGCGCAGCTGGTGCGCGCAAGATTCGTTATTGCCGCTAATGCAGAAAGTATTGAGACAAACATTCTGCGTAATGCACTTTTCAGAGCCTCTCTCTCTCTCGACGAGGAAACTGAATAAAATTAATTTTTCGATGAACAACTTGCTAATTATACTCGTGTGTATGTATAATGGCCTTTTATTCGAGAGAATGTACGCGCGAATCTTATATTCCATTGGATTGCGGGTGTGCTGCGCAGGAGCCTCGTAAAAATTGTCAAACATCGTAAAAGTAATTGCACACTATTTCTTGAGAGTCCTGGCACGCTACTCGGGGTACAACCCCTTTAGATGATTGCCAGACCAAGACTATTTGATATGAAAGTCGGAGCTATTTTTATCTTTGATAATATCATTTATCTACACATTGTTGCGTCATTGTGTGCATCGTGTTACGGAAACAATTAATAAAATGTGCCGTTACAAAATAATTCGCTCGATCAACAAAAGAAATTAATCGAGTAATATCAAATTCAGTCGGGAGATTAAATAACTGTATAACTCATTTATAATTTTCTGCTACACCATTAAGTGGTATTAGGTAATATGATTTAAGCCTCGGCGGTAACAAGGTTTAAATATGTTTTGCCACTCTTCGCCGCCACTGCCGCTGCTGCAAGTTCAAAAGCTATATATGGCAAGATTAAAGCGCTACTACACACTCAAGTTAAATCCATTCGAATCCTCTTGGGTCTGCGGAGCTGCTGCTGGGCTAAGTTGACCAAAAACAAGCGAGTTTCTTATTGCAATGGAGAGAGAGAGAGGAGTCCGCTTAAAGAGTCCTCTTACCTCTATACTGTGTATGTTTACAGCCTCGAGTATTAAATACCAGATTATTCTCTCGTTCGTTTTCTATTGCCGCACGCGAGACTCGAGGGGCTCTGTGTGTATGTGTGTGTGTGTGTGTGTGTGTGTGTGCGCGCGATGTTACTCCTTCTGCCTTTTAATGAATGTACTTACGATGCAACTGCGACATTGCAGGCGTGCTGTTGTGTGTATATACACATTTTCCAAAGAATTAAATTGCTTGAAACCTGTACTTGCATTTTATTTCAACTTGGAATTGCAGATTGTTAGTGTTTAATATCAAACTAACTTTTTCACGTCTCATCTAAATTCTAGAAATTCAAACGAGATACTCTTATCGATCGGAGAGATTAAATGAAAGTAATTATTTTTCTACTTTCCCAGTCTAGCTGCGAGAGAGTGCGAACGCGCACGTGTGATAAAAATATATGCGCTATTAAATCGGATGATCGATACGACTAATTTCGCAGAAGCTGCTAGCTCGCGTGAGTGAGTTATTCAGTTATAATTTTACTTCTCACTCGTCCGCGAGTATAGCCGAAGCTCATATATTATACGATTATATTCGTTCTCGTGTCTGCGCGCGAGAGTTTAAGGCCTTCCTTCTTCTTCCTTTTTTTTTCGCGCTCTCTATCGGACTTTTACTCTTTGATCGATAAATTATGTCACCGGGGGAAGTATTTGTCATTGTGAAATTTATCGAAAAATAATTCAGAGTTTCAGGTGTGAGTGCGCGTAAGAGTGAAGATAAAAAAAAACGTCTGACGAGGAAAAGGTATTATATACTAATGAATGCACAGAGCCTCGTGGAGAAAGAAAAAAAAATCTTTATCGATTAATGAACAGCTGCAGTGGAACTACATAACGAAGACGAAATAATACAAACTAACGCCCGTGCGAGACCTCGATGTCAACGCAGCTGCTCGCGCGCGCGCGTCTTTCCCCACAAAAAAATTGAAAAAGAAAAAAAAAGGAACAGTAGAACGAGAAAAATAGAAATATAAATGAAAACGAAGATTTTTCCTGCCAAAAAATTCCAGAGACAATAAGCGCAGACGAGGCCTACTATGCCACGGTCGCAAATATTTGGGATATATCAGTTTTCTCTATTGTATTCAAAAATATCCTATGTATACGTATAGGTACGTACGTTCCATCGACACAAAGAGCACAAAGTTTTTCGGGGGCTGCTCTTCTCTCTGTATACCATAGGGATAGCTGGGCTAACATCGCTCGTGTGGCTGTAGCGTACAACTTTCGGACCGATCACTTACTCGGCACAGGAGCTTTTCTCGTATCTGGCTGCGCTGCACTTTGACCTAGTAGTGCCGCGCCGTAGTCTAAAGCGATCGGTCTGCTACAATCTCTCTCTCTCTCTCTCTCTCTCTCTCTCTCTCTCTCTCTCTTTCGTCGTCGTCTATATACGTACATATTTGAGCGAATCACAGAGAGAGAGAGAGTCAAGGAAAACCACAGACAGCCGAGTCATATATAGAGCGTGTCTGCTGCATATACATCGAGCTTCGGCCCGCGGGCTATGTGCATATCCTCTCGAGCTCCGACTGCAATTGGAGAGAGGTCTATGCGACAAATACGTGCACACATATACAATATATAATACGTGTATATTCGAAATCACGTCGTTTTTTTGGCTTCGAACTCTTTTTCGTTTTACATTCGTAAGCTGACGCGCCAGTCGCGAAAATATCTCCGAAAAATAATATTACACTATCGAAAGTACAAAATACGAGTATGTGTGGGTGTGTATCGCAATCTGCGCCCGGCACACTTTAAAATATATATCATATATCTGTTTCCAACGAACTTTGTTTTTAATTTCGTGCGGTACCGAGGGCAAAAGATGAAGTAGGAAATTTATTTCGAGCCGCATTACCGTGTGCGGTTTTGCGCTTAGTCCCTCTTTCTCTCCAGCCACCCAGCCTCCAACCGCGCGTCTGATATGACATACAACTTGCCTCTCCCTCACACTTTTCGAATAAATATTTTTCTTTTTATTTTTGCCCTACCTATTTTCCGAAAAGCCTCAGAGTTCAGTGGAGAAAATTCTCTACTTGGATGAGCAAGTAAGCTAGTGAGCATATGCGAAATATTTAACGAATGTGACATTCTAGACATATGCACACCCGACCCAACGCTCACACACACACACACTAATGCACTTACATTCCCCGCCGCCGCCGCGTAACAAAGTAACATTTTCTATCCGGCGAGAGAAAATTTGTTTTACGTTGGTAGAAACAAAAACGGAGCAAAAAAATAAAACGTCGCAGTCTGGCAGCTTGTGAGAAATTTTCGAGCTCTCCCTGGCTGTAGGTATTACTGGCTTTCCGTACGTATCGCTGCTGTGTGAATTATATTCGCTCCGAGAGACTTGATTAAAAATAAATAATACGACAGTGAGAATTTAAACAAAGTTTCAACCGTTAGGACAGCAGCGAAACTGCATATCATATACTCTTTCGCGCTCTGTACTATGTGAAAAGAATTTGTTTAAAACTCGAGCGAATTAATAACGAGCCTAGCGCATAAATTATTTTTGTGCGGTAGACTTTTTTTTCATCTGGTGAAAATCTTTCTCTATCTAGTTGATCGGATAAAGATGGGCAAAGGTATTCAAGGCAGGCCTTTAACAATGAAATGTAAAGTACTTTGCTCCTTGAAATCTCTCTCTTTCTCTCTCTCTTCTCCTCTGTGTGAGGCGAAAGTTTCCGAATCGTTGCCAAAGGACCGTCAGGAATTATTCAGGCCTGTAATTTATGCGGTGGGGTAATTTAGTTTTCAACTAATCGGCCAAGATGCCGAGTATAGGACTGAGTGAGGTGGGTCCGTACACCCGTGGCATAAGTACTCGGGCGATGATTTGGTTCCAATGATAAAAAAAAAGGAAAGAAACTTTTTTCTTTTTAGCGAAACTCGAGTTGAGAGCTCTCAAAGTTGCTTGTAATTTTTTTTCTCTCTCTCTTTCTTGAATGTATCTACATTAGTTTTAAAAGGCGGAACTACTTCTAGGAGCATCGATAACCATTCGAAATTTTCAATCTCATTCAAGTTGAAGCGAAGATTTTTCTGAGTAAAATTCAAAAGCAATCACGTATTCAAATCCTCCTTTCAATCCTCATCTTATATTCTGGTTTATAAGTGATTTTTGCCTTTGCTGGTTAATTTTTAAGACGAAAATTTTTCTCTGTGCTGTATATAGGTAAACAATAACGTATAATATGTTTGTACACGTAATAATAACTTGTTTAATAGTGTACTTATATAGTTGCTCATATTACTTTACTTATATCATTATTTTTACTTTGCCACTTGTAGATTTTCCAAATAAAGATACTCGCCATCTAGTGGTGGTTACTTGTAGTAATCTTATCCTATTCAAAGAAATTGAAAACTGGTCTAATTTTTTTATGGAAACAATTAAATAATCATTTTCAGATAATTTAAAACATTTTAAATAGTAAATTTTTGTTTATTATTAGAGAGTTGAAATGAAATTGAAAATTGTATGTTTGTCAGTAATGAAAATTTAAAATTTCCATCAAAAATCGCACAAAAAATACCTACAAATTGGCGCTTTTTTCATAATTAGATACGTGAACGAAATGAAGAATTCAATCGCATCACATCGCATTGGCTCTCCAGAGGGTTTCACAAAAGACTGCGCACATATACTGTAATAAAGAAGCCGAAAGCCTCTTTTCTTTCCTCGGGAAACAAGGTTCATTTTAAAAATGTGTATAGCTGTGTCAAACTACAAAGTTCAGAATTTTCCACTCTTGCTGCGCTACGAGTACAAGTCCTTGATGCAGTTTACTCCTTTTTTTTCATTTCATATAAGTGGCAGAAGTGTCTCGCTGGCCTATGCAGCTTTCTTCTCTAGCTCTCTCTCTCTTTCTCATTCCGTCTCTTGTCATCAAAGACTTTAAGGCCAGAAAGAGAAAGAAGCTCAAAGTTCATCGGGTCGTTGGAAACTTTTTTAATCTCTATATTATCTCATAGTCACGGACCTTTGTACAATAATTCACAACCGTGCATAAATGGAGACAAAAACAGAGAGCAATTAGAAGCGTTTTGAAATAAATTTTTAAGAATACCCCCCAAAAAAATGATCTTCTACGGTAGAAGAAGAAAAAATCGAAATACGTCATTTGTCAAGAGGTGGATAATAACCATAGTTATAAAGCCTCTACCTATACAACACGTACAAAAAGTAAAAAGTCGATGGAAAATCTTCAAAACTCGTCGAAGAGGAGAGGTATCTATATTCTTGAAAAACATAGCAGTATACAGTTGAAAGAAGCTGTTGTGATGTCGAGAGACCGGCTGAGTCGCGAGAGACTTTTGGGAGTATTCCTTAACTTTTTTGTAAGTATTTTTCTCTCTCTTTTCTTTCCTCTTCTTCTTTTTTTTTTTGCTATCCCAAGCCGTTATCATTCGGCTGCGATGTGGACAGTGCAGTGTACTTTTTTTTTATCCTCCTCAGTCATTATATATTTGCGAACACATCCCGCGCGTTTGTTGTACACGAACATAACAGCGCGGACGACGACGACGACTACTGCTACTACTGCTACGGTCGGCTACAAAACACAAAATGCCACGCAAGCTCGAAAAAGCTCAAAAACGAGGGAAGAGGAAAAAAAAACTTTTGTTTTTATCTCGATCGCGTATAGAACTTTCTTTCGCGTTAATTAACTCCTTCAGCGCTGTAAGTCTGGACTGGCGTGCGCGCCTGCCTTGCCTCTCTCTCTCTCTCTCACTTTTCAAGGTGCAGCACATTCCCTTTCGAGGCAGGCAGGCAGGCAGGCAACGAACGATGCCATTTGTTCTTTCATTGAAAGTTCGAGCTTTTCTCGATAGAAAATGATGAGGCTTCTTGTTTTCTGACCCTTATATAGCCTCGAGGCACTGATTATTTGGTCTTTTATTTACAGGTAGTTTCTTAGTGTTAATGACTTGGGAGCTCTCTCTCACTACTCTGCCGATATATATACGTATAGAAGCGAAACGAAAGACAAAAACACAGATCGTGCCCGGCCGATATAACGCTCGTTATGACAAGCCTCATTACGAAATCTACTCCCCCGCGTCGACATTTCTGCGTGGTGTTCACGCGGTTGTATATACATATAATATGCGCGTAATGTATATGGGCAATCTCTAGAACGTCGATGCTTTGAATTAATTGAAAAAAAAAGATTGATAATTCACGCTCATGAGAGGTGAAAAATAAGCTGCGTTATCAAATTCAAACGAATTTTCAATTGTTTTTATAATAACTTTTCAATTTAATTATCATATGAAATGAAAACGAGTACTTCAATTACGATGAGTATAAATTTTGTTTTGTAGTGAAAAGGTATATTGATGCATAAAGCCCACTCAATTTTTTATTTGATTGCTTTATTGCTGTATTTAAATTTTTTACTTTTTCGGATAATTGCCTCGAAAATATGAAAATGTCCGCTTTTGTCGACGATGAATGTACCATAACTTTGGAAATAGAAGAGCAATCGGTTTCTAAATTGCTGAAAACTTTCAAAATAAGTCATACATAATGATCGCGTATGTGCCGCGATGTGTTATAATTTTGCGTGGGTATCGCAACCGCAAGTCGGCCACGTTCCTGGAGATTTGCCCATATATATGTGTATACGAAATTGAAATTGATGAACTGCCTTACGTAATAAATCCCGCAGCAGAACTGCGCGAGCTCTGAATCTCGATGAAGAGTTAAAGCTTTTATTTCTGTACTAAATCAACGTCACACAGCGGGCGAATTCATAACACCGAAAATTATTATCAAAAATCACGTTACGAGTAGCCCGTAATCACGTTTTAATTTTACACGATGATTAAATCGAAATTAATGGATCAGAACTTTTTTTAACGCGGTTTTTATTATGTGTTTACATGCTTTCAAGCAATGATAAATCGTGTACGACTTTTTCGCGAAAGAAAGTGAATAATTATATTATGGAGTTGAAAAATTGCATTATTATCCTGTAAGAAATTTCTTGTTTCGAACAATTTCTCTTCTTTTTTTTTCAAACATCAAAGGGATGAAGCAAGATCTAGACTAGTTCTTTATGTCAACCTTTGGTTTATGTCGTTTTTGCTTTGAGTATTGTGTTCTTTAGTACAAGCAGAATTCTTGTTTTGAAGCTTCTTAAGTACTATTTTTCTTAGGACACAATGGTGTGCACTCATCAAAAAACCCATTCTCAACTTGTTCCGAATAAGTCTGGTACTTTATGATGTGGGTTCATAGTGTCAAATAAAGACACCACATCATTTCTCGTCCTAAGATTAATCAAACATTAATCGATTTAAGTAATTGCTGATCAAATTGTGTATGAGTTGATTAAAAATTTTCTGTTGTATTTTATAACGCAGCTAAAAACTCAAAAATGGCCATTTTTCATATTGCGCCAAGCGTCCTGCCTTTGAAATACATAAACCGAATGAAAACAAGCGTATAGAAGTGTTGCGGGGTATATATATGTATGCGCCCCATTGAAAAATAGAACAACATCTAGCTAGATTGCCAAGTGAGAGGCGAGGGTATAAAGCGTTAAAATCCTCACTCGGCGCGGGCGGCCTAGGCGCCCCCACTCGAAAAGACGCGAGGAGGAAAGAAAACTAGAGAGAGAAAGAGAGAGAGAAAAAGCCCAGACACACTTAACCCGTTATATATATAATGTGTACACTATGCGAAAGATGTGTACGTGTCAGTGAAAAATTATATGCTCTCTCCTGCTGCAGCAGCAGCAGCAGAGTTGCTGATTATTTCCTCGTGTGTTTTTCTACTTAGACGCGGTCATTATTAGCTCTTTTTTTTGCACGGATCATACTTCTTTTTTCGGCATTATTTCTCCGTCTATTAATACTTGTGTGTATTATAAAGTATATCGCTTTGAAGTTATTCGCCGCTGCACGTGTATTAGGAGCCGTTCCGCCTCGCGCCGAAAAATCTTTTGTGAGCCCGAGACACGCCTTTGTGTCTGCACGCGAGCGCGAAGCTGTCGTCGTCGTCGTAGTCGCAGTCGCGAGGATGGAATACTCTGGCGGCATGGCTCGGTATAGCAAAAGGGAAAATGCGCTCCCGCGGGCCACTCGTCTCGCTCGACTCTCTCGACGCTCGGGTAAACAGCGCGCGATGCCTTGATGACGCATTATAATCCTTTAGACGATATAAACAGTAGGTGGGGTAAAAAAAAAGAGTAGCGGGCGAGGGGGCTCATTCATCATTCATCGATTTTCCAAGCTACTTGTATGGAGGATTTGCATACGCTAATGCAAATTATTAGCTTTTTTAATTACGCATTTCTTTGCGATATAATATAATATAGTTTATATAAAAATATTCATTGTTCGTTAGGCAGAAACTAATGTAATGACTTGATTGTGCTATGTTTACAAATTGATTCGTCCAAATTTTCGTGTCGTGATTTGTAAATATTGTCAAATTGAATACAAGTTAGTTAGTTCGAATCATAGTGAGATTAATCGTCCGTGAGATCACAAGCTAGCAAGATGGATCCCAGTGCTATATTTAACTGTGCCATCAGGTAATTTTTGAAGCATTGTTGAGAAATAAAATAAACTAACGATCCATCTTATTAAAATTATTTCAGGGTTAAAGATGAACCTATAGATGTATCGCTCATTGAAAATAATTGTAATATTATTGACAAGATACCTTATACGCAAAATAGTCAGTTTCCAAGATTTTCGCGAGAAAATTCAGTAAGAATTGATAATTATTTACGACTCATTTAACAACATTTTTCGTACAAAAATTTTCATTCAATTTCGACTGCATTACAGCCTCGTATGATTCATGAGAATGATGAAAATCACGTGTTCGCGGACAATGACTTGGCAATAGAACTCGAATGCCAAGACGTAAAGCCCGGCATGAATTTATTAGAAGTTAAGAAAATCGAAGACGACGCTTCAAGTCACTTGCAAGATATGAATTATAGCAATTATTATCAAACTCAAAAGAAAATTAAAACAGAAGCTGTGGACGAAGTAAAAAAGGAATTGAATTTGAACTATGAACTCAGCCTTGCGCGCGATAAACGTAAAAAAACATTTACTCCAAAAAGTTATCCGAATCGTCACGTCAAATCGTCGCACCAAGGTAACACCCACCCATGTGATATCTGCGGAAAGATATTCACATGTAAGGGTCATCTCCGAATCCATATAGACGCGGTACATAATAAAATTACCCATCCTTGTAGTACATGCGGAAAGAAATTCTCAAATAAGAGTATTCTCAATATGCATATAAAATCATTGCACCAAGATATCACCCACACTTGTGATACATGCGGAAAGACATACAATCTAAAGAGTGATCTCAATAGGCACGTACGATCATCCCATGAAGGTATCGCCCACACATGTAATATCTGCGGAAAGAAATTCACAATGAAGAGCCGTCTCCAAAACCATATCGATGCGATACACAATAAAATCACCCATCCTTGCAGTATATGTCGAAAGAAATTCTCAAATAAGAGTAATCTCAGAAGGCACATCGATTCGGTACACCAAGGTATCATCCACACATGCGATATCTGCGGAAAGACGTTTACTCGAAAAAATTATCTTAAAATACACTTGCAATCATCGCATCAAGGAATCATCTACACATGTAATACATGTGGAAAGACGTTTACTCGAAAAGCTCATCTTGAATGGCATGTAAAATCATCGCACCTAGGTATCACCTATACCTGTGAGGCATGCGGAAAAAAATGTTCACAAAAGTTCAATCTCCGAATCCATATGGATGCGGTACATAATAAAATTACTCATCCCTGCAGTACATGTGGAAAGAAATTCTCAGATAAGAGTAATCTCAATAAGCACGTACGATCATCGCACCAAGGTATTACCCACACATGTGATACATGTGGAAAGACGTTTACTCAAAAAGCTTATCTTGAACGGCATGTAAAATCATCGCACCTAGGTATCACCTATACCTGTGAGGCATGCGGAAAAAAATTTTCACAAAAGTTCGATCTCCGAATCCATATGGATGCGGTACATAATAAAATCACTCATCCCTGCAGTATATGTAAAAAGAAATTCTCAGATAAGAGTAATCTCAATAAGCACGTACGATCATCGCACCAAGGTATTACCCACAAATGTGATATCTGCGGAAAGACGTTTACTCGAAAAGCTGATCTTAAAAGACACTTGCAATCATCGCATCAAGGTATCATCTACACATGTGATACAT
>CACVKI010137091.1:0-12074 GCA_902732785.1 Trichogramma evanescens | reverse complement strand
AAAAAAAAACTGAAAAAATTTCCGAATTCTACATCGGCTCATATCGCCATATCTCGATTTTTAGAATTTTTAATTATTTTATCTGAAGGCCTGAAACACTAAAAAAATCCGAAAAAATTCAAGGTTGTTTAAATTGTTGGAAAGTATTTTTGTGAATTTTTTCAGATTTTTTAATTGCTTCAGGCCTTCAGAAACAATATAGATAGAAAATGGACGTTCATACCGGAAGTGGGGGGTAGGAGGGGGGAGGGGGTCTAAAATTTGGTTTTTGAGACCTTTTTACCATGTACTATAACATACCAAAAGCGCGTCAAGATCGGTGACATACGTGCGCACGGTTTTGTAAAAAAGTATTATTTTGACCCATATACATTGTAAATACAAGGTATATATATAATAAAATAATTTTTTTTTAGTCATCGATTCTCCAGATTTTTCGGGGAGGCCAGAATTTTAGCGCGAGATTCATTCAACGCGTAATATATAGATTCATTTATTTTTGACCCCGCTAGATTGTGGAGCGATCTCCCGGCACGGTTGCGCAGTGCTCCTACCCTGGGTGCTTTTCAGAATCTATTGCATCACTATCTGAACTCACGCACGTAATCGCACAACTACATTCATTCACTCATATTTTCATTACCTTATAAGTCGTTATCTTACCTAACTGTAATTCAAATACTACACTATGTACATGATTTTTGTTACAATTATTTTTGTTATCTCTTTGTTTGTCGATTTTACTATTTTGTATATACTATATTACTTTATAACTAGTCTTAAGAAAATCTATATGTTTTAGCCAAATCTAATGCCATTACAATATGTAATGTGTATTTTATATTTTGTTGCTTGTTTTGTTTTTTTGTTTTTTTTTTTAAATTTTTGTAAACGTTGTATTAAACTTGTAATGTTTTGTGGCCTACGGCAAGGCCTAGCCAAATAAATCGTTAAAAACCTAAAACCTAAAAACGACTGACTCGCGTTCGATAAGTCACGCGATAACGCGCGTAGATCGAGTACTCGTCGGAGGAAGGGAGCGCTTACCGCAGCTGATTTCCCCGCCACGTGCCTTAGACCACGAGTTTGACCCCCATGGAGCGGTCCCACGATTTTCATCCTTCTCTCGCACACACAAGTGCATACGGCGCTCTCGTGCCACTGCAGAGCGAGCGCAATGAGTGGGGCGCCACGCACTTCTATAAAAGTTGCGCGCAACAAGCACTCGTCCTACTATTATATTTTGAAGAAACAAGTAAGTTCAAGTGAACTTCTAAATAGCCGCGGGCTGCAGAGTTAGCCCCCGAGCGTAAGTTAATTTTAAGTAACAAAAATGGGACTTGCTTCTGAAAAAACAGAAAAGCAACCAACACACACACCTAAGCTATCCGCAGCAATGAGAAGGCAGGGCAGTATGAAATTAATGAGTCACTCTCATTAATTGCGTTGGCGTGCTAAACTGTTGTGATTAATGGAAAGGATGCATTAGTCTTTCATTATCACATCAAATTTCCCCTCAAATCGTGTGTACGATCGCAAAAGCGAGACTTCGAGCAAAGCATCTACCTCGAGACTACTCAGTAATGCCGCTAGAAATCGCCGATGCGAACGAGCACGATGCCTTGCGCACTCGTGACGCAGTCTGCAATTCTCAACGCTACTCACATTCGTGCGTATCTGAGAGAAGCGAAGTGACGCGTCACAAGTCGTAAGGTGGTTTGTGCGTGTAAGTGTAGTGTGATCCTTGTATCAACATCAGTCTCCTTTCTGATGCAGAGCTCGACTGGCGTATGCGCATCACCATCGTTCCCTGCCCGCAAGAGTGAATCGAGAGTGACAGAGAAAGGGTATCATCGTCATTTCGCCACAAATGCAAGTATTTTCTTTTCTAATTCACACGTACGCTTCATAACTGTCGGATCATCACGCGTATCAAGTCGTGCTAAACGATAGTTACGCGTCCCACCCCATAACCTGCAAACGTCGTGTAAGCACGATCGCACGTGTAGCAAAACGTACAGGTTAAGCACGTGGTCCGTGCTGCAGCGTGTGTAACCTCACACCGTGCAGAACATCAGCGAGACTCCCTTCTTCTCTCCAAGTCTTATAGGCCACGCCTACTGCCGATGTGCCTCGCAGCAGTAAACAAGCACTGTACGAGTGTGCGTAGCAGAAGTGCGCCTATATGGGAGTATTCAAGAAAGTCGTGAATGACCGCGTTATCGTGACGTATAGTTTTTCTGCAATTGTATAACATCTTTTCATCGACTATCCGATAGTGCCAATATCGAAACACTGTGGAGACGGTGTAATCTTTGCGTTGTAATTAGAGTCATTATTTAATTAATTGCATTTATAATTTGAATTAAGAGTAATAAAAAAAGCGATTATTCTCCACTCACTTTATTAGTCCTAAGATGTTTCACGAATCCCCTCATTCAATAAACAATAATAATAATATAATTTTTGTAAGCTCTAACGCAACTCGCAACGCACGTCAAAAGGGACAGTGCCGTAGAAAGCACGCGTGTATAAGACAGCGGAGTGAGAAGTAAACATACAGTGCGAGTGCTCATACAGCAAGCGTTACCTTTCAGTATATACTATTACCACTGTACCTATATCTAACCAACTGTATTCTACTTTTAAAATATCTCTGCTATGTACTTTTTGTAAATAATGTTTCATACTGGGCCACACGGGGTTTTACCCTACGGTCCGCCTTCAAATAAAATTTCAATTCAATTCAATTCTCTCTCCAGCTACTATTGAGGCCGCGCCTGTCTCGAAATTTTCTGAATTCAAATAAAACTTCGTTTCACTGGAGAGTAATACATTGCTCTCCAAGATGTCGTCCGGCTTCAGGAGCGGCTACAGTACGCAGACGACCCTTCTGAGGGTGGTTGGCGATCTCCGTAGGGCGGTGGAGGATGGACATGTTGCTATAGTCGTTCTCTTTGATTTTAAGTGGGCATTCGATATGCTTGACCACACCGTGCTGCTGAGAAGACTGCGCGCGCTTGGATTCACGGCCGATGCACTGCGCTTCATCCGCTCTTACCTTGGTGGTAGAGTGCAGGCTGTGGCCGACTCCAGTGGCCCCACCTCTGCCTTCATGCCGTCGACGTCCAGCGTGCCTCAGGGATCTTCTCCCGCGCCCATCTTGTTTACCGCTTTCATTGACTCTGTGCTCAGCACTCTGCAGCACTGCAGTGCTTCGTGCATGCTCTTCGCCGACGATCTGCAGATCTACGTTTCTGGCTCACCTGAGGAGCTCGATTGCCATGACTGCCAAGATAAATGTTGACGTTCAAGCTGTGTCCGACTGGGCTGGGGAATCTGACCTTCTCCTGAGTGTCCCGAAGACTCAGGCGATGATCGTTGCCTCCGACCAGCGGCGAATACACCTCTACCGACCTTTTGTCGTGCAGTACCAGAATAAAATTCGCAACCTGGGCCTTGTAATTAAGAGCAACCTCTCCTGGGACAGCCAGATCAGTGCCATCTCAACGAGTGTCCATGGCGTACTACACCGACTTCGAGCCCGGTCGCGAATGCTGACGACTAGTGTCAGGCGTCTCCTGACTTCGGCCCTCGTACTGCCGCACTTTGACTATGCCTGTGCAGTGTTTCCTGTTTTGACTGATGAGCTCAAGACTCAGTTGCACCGCTTGTTGAACACCACAATTAGATTTGTCTTTGGCCTTCGCCGCGAAGCCAGGATGCTACCATGTCTGCGTAAACTGGGATGGCTTACTCCCTCCTCGCAACGAGATTACTTCGTGGCTGCTCAGCTTCACCATATCCTGCGGCAGGAGAGGCTGGCATATTTGTGAGACATGCTCACCAGGCATCCTACCCTGGACCGCACCCACAGGAGCGGTGCTCGTGATGTCCTCTCAGTCCCATTTGCCGACAAGGAGACATACAGGCGTGGATTCGTCGTGTGAGGTTCACGCTTTTGGAATGGTCTACCTGCCAGCCTCACCAACATCCAAAGCACCCCAGCATTCAAAATTGCCCTCAAAAGACATCTCCTCAATCAGTTGGGTCAAGCGCGGGTGCAATGAGCGATGCCCAACTATAGACCTTCGACCAATTCTTATGCTTACCCTTCGGTGTCGAAGCTATTGTGTATATTTGTAAATATCTCTTGTTATCAATTTATTAATCTGATGTTTGTAACGTTGCGCTATAGGCGAACGTCAAAGCACGTAAGCGACGCGTCATAGACGCGTCCAATTCGGAGTTTTGGTGTGAATGAGCTGCGACGATTGTAGCCGGTACCACTGTGGCCTCTCGCGAGTGTAGTACCACGTGACTCCGCGAGCGACCCGTGCCCGGCGACATGTTGCGGATTCGGAGCGGAGATCGTCGCATGCACGTGTGCAGACGACGGAAAGGAGAGTTTGAGACGTGAGAGAGTGTGGATCAGAAGGAACTCTGAGTTGGACCTTTGTAGCGAGCAAAGCTAAAACCCTGCGAACGCGCATCTCCACGTATCGTTGTTTTTGAGTGTGAATTGGTGTGTTTAAGTAATGAGCGAGTACGATGCGTGTGGTAGTGTAGCTAAGTCGAGAGTGGAGTGCATTCTGTGTGTGTTGTGCATCTGGTGGCAGCGAGTATCGAGTGTGCGTGCCGACGATCTCGCGGCGCACCAAGCCCTCTCCGGGCCAAGCGACGACACCGCCGTTCCGGCCCGTCCCTCTTTACGTCTGCGGCCAACAGACGGGACCCGAGGAGAGCAGCGTTCGGCCTGACCCCGGCGACGAGGTGGTCCACCCGTGCGGTCTTGGACCTCGTGTGTGAGGCAGTGTGAGTACTGAGCTGGTATATTACTCCGCGTTTCGCGCCGACCCTCGTACGACGACGCAGCTCGCGTGTCCCTGAGTGTGATTTTGAGTGTGAGAGCTTCGGCTCGGAGTGAATGACGAGTACAGAGGCGATTCAATAAAGTTGTATTTCATTTGTTAATTTAATTCTCTGTGTTATTATTTGATAGAACCCCTCATATTACTTTCCTCTCTCTTTCGCGGATTTTCTCGGTTTCAGGCGCGGTTGGAGGTGCAGAGTTGCAGTCAACGGAGTCCCCGCTCCGTACCCGTCGGCGTCCCCTCTGTGAGGCGAGCCGTGTCCACGACCCTGAGGTAATTTCATGCCCTGTTCTTTTCCCTATAGCTAGCTGGACCCTGCCGGCGACGAGCATCCGCTCGTCTGGCGCGTCGTTCATCGACAAAATCGGCCAGAACGTGGAGAAGTCGACACGGGCGGTGTGCTCGGGGAAGCCACCGTCACATGTTAATGATTATAATTTATTGCTCTTTCTTGCTTTTATACACCTACTATAACATTAATTGATGTTTTATTTTATGCTCCAGTATTTTTGTTTTTGTATTTTACTATTGTTCAAAAATGTATAATTATTGTCATTATAATAATTTGTACAAGCCAATGAGCCCTACGGCGCTTCGTGTCTGGGCGTAATAAATAACTTATCAATCAATCTTTCTCTGGATACCAATCCGAATTGCTTGAGCGCCTTGTACACGTACTCGACATTTAGGCGCGCAATTACAATGTTCAACGACACTTTCATTTTTATGTTCAGCAATAGTTCGCATTTATTTTCAATGTAGTGTAACATGATGTATTGGGAACAATATTTGCTTCGTTTAGTTCACGCTATTTTCTGAATTAAACGAAGCAAATATTGTCACCGCTACATCATGAACTGATCTTTGGTGAAAATTCATTCGAATCAAAAACTAAAGACGATTTGCTCATATTGTCCTTCTTACTTATGCATGCATCCTTAATCAGAAGTAACGCGAAGGTTTTTCGTGCGTTTTTAAGATTTGATCCACATGTCAAGTATGTAAACAACATGTAAATTTTGTTTTTTGTTTTAGACAATATTGACAAACCGTTCGGCTGCATAGCCGGTTCGTTATATCCTCCGCGACATTATTTACTGTGAGACCGATTTATTAATATTGTAATTGATCTATCGAGTCTATTGGCCATTGAACCAGCGAACTTCGACGCCGAAACCAGAGAATGGTTGGAATATGTTGCCGAGGGAAAAGCACCGAACGGGACTCTATCTGCGGCAGTTATGAAAATGGTTCATTCGGACGTTCCATCGACCGAGGACATTGGATCGAAAATAATGTAAAAAATAAACCAAACTCAATTCCGACGCATTATGGTACAGAAACTAAATTACACGCCGAAATGCGACTACACACCATTAACTACTGTTCGCCTAGGTATGTATAATAATATTTTTAACCATGCTTAATCCTACCTAAACGACTTTAATCGCGTACATGTGCTTGCCGGAATTATACCATTGTCGTCTAGGTCAATGTGTCCAATTTTAAATATGACGACGTCGCGAAACAATACAATTAACGAAAATCACACAACAGCCATGTCGTTCAATTACATTCAAAGCAATTAAAATTCTTCGTGTATACGATCTTGTCGCAGATAAATGACTTTTGTACACTTTTACCACGTCCATCCAATGTTTGGGTAGAGTAAAAAAAACTTTTCATTTTATTCGAGAAACAATATCGACATTAACAGATCGACCTGTTGCGATCGTTATATACATTGCAACGAATTTATTAATTATCTATACGCATATTATACAATATGTCATTTGTCTCATACAGGTACGCCATTTCGGCCAATAAATTTGGTTGCAAACATTGGGGGTATCAAAACGGCATTGGGTTCATACCTAGAGTCTCGTTATCCTATGTATTGGTTAAAGGAGATGTCGATCGTTACGGTCAGGAGCTACAACATAAATCAATTTATCAATGAAGTTGAGAAACTGTTCGCAGAACGTAACGTACTTATAATAAAATCCTTGTTACGTAGTTTATTGAATGCCATCGAGCGATTGCCGGCATCGGAGGCCGAGATTGCTCGGAAAACGTATGACACTTATTCGCAATATTTGCAAACTGGGACAAATGCAAATACAGTAAGCACGAAAATTTTGGCCGAGAGCGGTTTATTTCATAAAAACATCTTTATTAATTCCCAAGAGTCCTCTTCGGCGATGGACATTGATTCCGAAAATTATAACTTTGACATCGATGTATCTGATGAAACCAACGTGTCGCCGATATTATCTCAAAAAAGGAAATATCGGCCTTTGCCTATTGAAATCACTCATTACCAACCAAATGCTGAAATGAGATATATGTCGAAATCCAAACGAAGTAAAACAAAATCGACTGATTCCACATATATTGCGGAGGGTAAAGTGTCAACGGAATCTGGTGCGAGCCAGTCGCAAGCATTAACACAAAATCGTTCGAATTCAAAAACTTCGTGGCGAGAAGATTCCCCTATGTTGTCACACGAAGACAACAATAGAATCATTAACATTGAACCATCTCCAGTACAATCTCGTGATGGAGAATATACAACGACACATGTTAAAGAACACGATGAAAAATCGATTAATGCCGCAGATTTACCGGGTGGTTCAGTAATGAAATGTTTCAAGGAGCGCAGGTCCCTCAACTTGTTGCGTAAACGAAAAAGCTCTAATAATTCGTTGCAAGAACACTCGCCGGGTAAAATGTCAAAGTTCGTCCCAAAGATTATGTTTAAAATCAAAGTATAAATATCTACTGGATTAAATAATATATTAAACGATTGTCATTATTCACGATTACTTGGATATCTAGTATTAATGTTTACTCGTTCTCAATGTTACATAATTATGATGTTAAAAGTGTAAGCTTGTACCCATGTCGTAATTTGTATTTCTATTGTTATGGATTAATCTTATTGTGTCTAATTGTCTACGGATACGACGCAAAAATTATAATATTTTGTTTGCAAGTTATACGAAAATACAATGGGATATTATTAAATATATATCATTGTATATATATGTGAGTTATTTTGTTTTGTTACAATGTATTGAAAATGATATAAGGCACGAGTAAGAACATAAGCTCGTACCACTCACGATGTTCGTATGTCTAATGCAAACAAACACATCAGACGCGTCGTACTACGAACTACCAACAGACAGTGTTGCGTGCATACACGCAATGACTCGTCCTCCACACTCGACCTTGCGGACGACGGAACGGCGCGCAGAGCTCATTCTACCGCAGTCTGTTGTTGTGAGCGGACGGAAAAAAAACTGATCATCGTGAGTGCCACTGGCTTGTGTGTGAAATTTGTTTGGTGTTGTATTGAAACATTATGTCTCGAAGAGGATGTAAAGTGCTTCGTTCCGACTCGTCGGAAGACGAAAGTCCACCCGCAGCGTGTCCGGCTACGTCGTGTTCTGCGGAAGCGTCCACGTCTGGCACAATCGCCAACCCTTCCAAGAAGGTAAGATTCCCTTCATCTTTCGAAGATGACGACGATGCTAGCAACACCGAGGCCCCTGCAGATCATTCGACTGTTTCGTCGAATTCGACGACCGGCACGAAGCAGACGAAACGAGTGCGATCATCACGCACTTCGAAGTCGAAAAAATCGGCTCGCGGGAAACGCGACGCTTCGTCTGCTCCTGCAAAACGTAAGAAGTTCGGCGGCCGGACGACTTCACGACCAGTCAACGACGAAACGCATATAATCGACCCCGCAGCGAAGACTTTGAAGCCGTATTTCCATCGGAAATTCTTCCAAGTCCTGCCATTGACCGCCTATCGTATGGCCGAGGCCTTGAAGCACGCCGTCGGCCCATACGATCTGTTTGATGTCTCCAAAGTGCAGCTGTCCAAGGGCGATTATAACGATCTGAAAAACGCGTACTATCGTCGATTGGCCAAATTGCAAGTAATGCCACTGGGCCATCGAGCCGAAGCTATCGCCAACTGGCATGCAAAGGATTACCACAGAGATCCAACTCCTGCAGCGTTGGATGTTTTTGTGGCACATCATATCGGCTACTACATGCCGTGGTTCAATGCCTGCCTGCTTTCACCCGTTTACTACTTTGTGAGGAGCATCGTACGAGGGTGAGATAGATTTGTTGTACACTACGCGACGAAATATAAACGCGTGCGAACGATAACGTATAATTTATCGAACATACAAAAACCATTTAGGCGCGCGATTGCGAAGTTTAACGGCACTACAATTTGTAAGTTCAGTGTCAGGCGGAAATTTATTTACTAGAATACAACATGATGTATCAGAAACAATATTTGCTTCGTTTAGTTCACGACATCATGTGAACTAATCGAAGCAAATTTTGTCACCGCTAGATCATGAACTTATTGTAGGTAAAAAGTCATTCGAATCAAAAACTTACAACGCTTTGCACATTTTTTCCTTCTTACTTATGCATTCATCCTTAATCGAACGTAACGCCAAGGTTTTTCGTGCATATTGTTATCGTATGACAACAATAAAAGATTTGAATTGATTTTTGATTGAATACGCACCCCTGAAAAGGGCCGTTTGCGTGATTCAAAAAGACGATTTAAAACCCAGGATGCTCAGGGTCATAAATCAAATGATAATTGGTCGGAGGTACGATGACGACAGAGCGCACTGTAGGTCTTGATTCTTCTATGTCAGCCTCCAAGCTCGGCATAGACGGCAGTGGTACGTTTCGTTGACTGGCCCAGGCTGGGAGAGGTAAGTCCAACACCTCTCTAAGAACCTTCTTTAGTGGTGGTCGAGTATCTATCACACGTCCCTGTGATTTTGTCAACTCTCGTCGGCGAGTCCGTGACCTCTGCTGTTGTCTGCGTCGTCGTTCCTTCTGTGCCTTTGTCTTAGGCATGAGAATATTGACCATCAATTAGAAGTGGCTTTTTATCGCTACCTTCTGCTGATTGTTCAACCTCTCAGGTAAACCTTCACCTTAGCCGTCTGTTTGAATGACAAGCAATGAACTTGTGTATTCAGGTAGAGTGGCTAACCCGTTTCTCAATCAATGAAAATCAGGATTTGAGTTCAACCCGGAACATGCCGGAGCTTTATTTTCTCTTCTACTTAACAAACTTTGGCTACAACTTGTTTGAGCAACACAATAAACAAAACGCTCGCCCTCTAGCGGCGGAGCTTGAACTATAAATAAACAAACATCGTGTAACGTATGCTATTGACTATATATGAATATATAACGACTATATATGACTATATATTGACTATAACAATATTTTAGATTTCATCCACATATTGATTTGATCATTAAAGGAAATTATCACTTTCACATTTCAGTGTGTATCTCGGCGAAATCGAGTACGATCATCCAATTTACGTAAAATTGAAATTTGGCAAGGCATTGTCTCACTTTGAATTACGTGGCGTGTTACACCGATGGATACTGGGATATTCAAAAAAAGATTCGAAATGTTTGGAACCCGATCCGAAGTTCAAAAAATTGCCTATCAAGAAATTATTGGCCATCCCATATCCACGGAAACTGACTAAAGCAGAGATGGACAAGTTCCGTGGCATTATGAGCAACATACCGACGCGTCGCGAAATTATGGAACTGTGCTCCTTCCCGGACGAATACGGCATTTTCGATCAAATTCCAGAGCAGGCTGCCA
Organism: Trichogramma evanescens; assembly: GCA_902732785.1. NCBI lineage: Eukaryota > Metazoa > Arthropoda > Insecta > Hymenoptera > Trichogrammatidae > Trichogramma > Trichogramma evanescens. The sequence goes on along the minus strand of CACVKI010137091.1, from coordinate 1,521 downwards.
TTTTATTTACGATGCAGCATCTCTACAAGAAGGATACGTGGCAAAGACCGAAGCGAGAGATCTACGGTTCGCGAATTCGAGGCGGTCCTGCAGGGACTTACGATCGCGGCCTCTTTAAAAATTTCCTCGACAACGAACCTTCTAAACTTCGGCCTTTGCAACAGGTTTACAGGAGGTATTTTGGAATCCGCAAAACGCATTTGCGACGACAAATCCGATGACGAGTCGGCCACCATGCACGAAGGTCGTCCTGAGTCTAGTGACGAGGAAGAACAAGACGAGCCAGCTAACGCAGACAACGACGACGACGAGGAAGAAGGAGACGGGCCGGCGGACGCCGACGACAACGACGGCGGTACTCTCCCTCAAGACGACACCGACGACGAGGACATATTCGAGCGATCTGTCCATGTGTCTACAGACGCTTGTAGTTCTAAGCCTGTCGGCAGAACAGAAAGCCCCGTGTGCAGCAACAATCGAAGTGAATGGGAGAGGGACGATAACTTCGAGGAGTTCAATGATTCATCGTACGTTCTTCAATATTCTGGAACTGTTGCGTGAGTACCTCGTTAAACATAACGAATGAATGCAATTTTTTAACCGTATAAAATGTTTTTCTGTATTTTACAGATTCGGTCACGGAAATGCATCAATTCCAAATCATCCAACGAGTCCGATGAATATGCAAGTCACATCTTTTATAAATTGTATAATATATCAAGTGAATAATTAACACTTAATATTTGCATCATATTGCAGCGCTCAACTTATCACAGGGGTTGTAGACGAGGACGCTGTACCGGTCATGGAACCAATGGAGTTGTCGGTAGGAGCTGGAACGAACGAGGCGCCAATGGAACGGTAAGAAGCCACTTACATGAAATGTAATTAAAGGTAAAAAAAACGAATTTAACTTATATGTACACCTTTTGTTGTAGCGGTGAACACATTCAACGCGTCCCATTGGAGGGCCCTGAATCTGCGAATACCGACGACTTACCTGCTACACTCACTGAATCGGAATCTCCGTTAACCGTACGGAAAGACAGTACCGTCCCCACGTTCGAGAAACCTGCAACGTCGAAGTCCAAAAACACCGATCCGTCAGCACAACGCACATTGCGCGCAGTACAACGGCTATCAACTAACAAGGAGAGCTCTTCAGGTCCGGGTCACCAAATGTCCTGAAAATTTTTTTGTGATCTCCGAGTACCTAATGATGAAGCCCCATACAGTTAGTTTGATCCAATGGGCCCTTTAACAATACTTTTAAGCATGATCAAGATTTGAATATTATTTAACGTTAATAAATACCATATAATAGTGTATCATGGTATCAGGCTTAAAACAGTCAAGTCCAACTGACTGAACAGCATTGGTACTTTGTCTTTTTCAAGTCTTAAACAATTATTCAAAAAATAAACATTAGCTTAATTGGTTTAGTATGCAAATCTTAAAAAACAAACCAATTTGAGCTAAAATGAACGCACTTTACAATAAATATTCATGCAAAAGATGGAA
>CACVKI010137089.1:0-31975 GCA_902732785.1 Trichogramma evanescens | reverse complement strand
TAAGTACAAATTTGAATTCTACATCAAATTTTACATTAAAAACCATGATTCAACAATTTTTTCATGTTAACCTCAGAAAATCAGAATTGCAAGCAGAATATCCTCAAAACATGAAAATCCAACTTTGAGGCCCTGAAAATTCAATAGGGTTGGACCTAGAGGGCTGAAACTTTCAGGATTTTCACTTTTCAATGTACTCCTCAAAAGTACATAATTTGAGAAAAAAAAATTTTTTGACCATCACCCTAACTATGGCTTAGCCCATATATAAGGCACAGTTGGCACGCGACAATTTAAAAATCCATTTAAAAGCCAATTATCATCGCGAAGGATGAGTAGACTCTGCTAGCATTATAAACCGAGCACAAGTATGTGTGCGCGACGTATATGACTCGGCTCGCTCGAGAGCCGCAACGGAAAACAGCTTCGCGCGCACGAAAGAAAGAAAGAAAGAAAGAGAAATCATATACGTATTGTGAGTAATATATATCCACCCGCGTACATCATGTACGTAAGTTTATATACGCTACATGGGAGCTGCGACCGGAGCGCGCACGTATGCACATTCGATTGCATTTACACGAGCTCGAGAGCCAAAGTGTCACCTACATATACGCACACGTATAATCTCTTTCTGGTGGTAGCCGCTGCTGCGGCGTCGGCGACGCGCTGCAATTACATTAAGCAATGGCTGTACTTACACTCAAAGTGCGATATATTTTTGCCCGGCTTTACACTCACTCGCGCGCGCAGAGGAGGCACTTAAGCTGTCATATTACCAAGAGGATTCAGTTTAGACGGTACTTTATTATTGGAGCGTTGAGAGAGTGAGAGATGGCTCGCATTGCTCTCCTTATATATGATGATGCTGCTGCTGCTGCTGCTGCCTCACGCCGGTATAAGTATTAAAAAGTTATCGGGAGAAAAATTTGCTTGATGCGCGCGGCTGACCTTGTTCAATATGTGTGCGCGGTATATATAATAATATATGTACACGCGAACTCGTACGCGACTCGCGGGCCCCGATCTCATTAATATTGCTATGCTGCGTCGTCGCAAGCAGAGCTACATTACGAGGCATGAAATTTATTATTTCGCATTATGTTGAATATCGAGGGCCGACGGAGAGCCGCGTGCGACGTGCGCAATATTTATTCAACGTCTTTCACGGCCCGACGCGAGCTTTGTTTAAGAAAGCATATACGTATGCATGCATTTATATACTTTACGCAGCTGCGCCGCATAGAAGGACGACAAGCACGATGTCGCAGCTATACGCACGTATGTATACCGATTTATCCGGAAAAATCTGCCGAGCGCTGAATTTCACCATCGTACCCGCGCGGCAATGATCGGTATTATACCCTACGTCGCTCGGTCGCGGTAGCAACAAAACGAGACAGGCGATGCGAAGAGAAAGAAAACTGCGTTCAGCGTATCAGTCACGCGCGCAAATACGCGTGTCAAACTTTTGCAGCAGCAGCCGCCGCGCGACGTACTTGTATATTAGCCCATAGTGCGTAAAAAATTGCGCGGCGCTCGTAAAATCGCAACAGCAGCAGCAGCAGCAGCAGCGTACAGTAATAAAACGTCCGCTACTCTCTTTTCTCTATCTCTGTTATTACGTATACGTATTTGCGCGTGCGTATATACACGTGTAACTATGGAGTGCAAAGGCGCATCGACGAGAGCATCGCGCGTATGTATATGTTATTGCTTTTGCCTACTGAACTCGAGGCGAGCTCTTAGTGCCAGAGCGCGAAGAGCTGCTCCGTAATACATAAGTTAACGCACTCGTTTATTGCTCGAAGAAGAATTATATATACGTAGAGGACGCGACGAATTCCGATATCACTTTCTTTCATTTGTGCACCGTGCACTCGAGTCGCTGCTTCGCAAGTTCGTTAATAAGGTGGGCCCCGCGTCGATCGTGCAGCGATACGCCGCATTGACCTCGTTGATTGAATTGTCGCGTCCACGAACCTTACACCTTTAACGATGGGCTTCGTGCGATTGGTCGCGTACGCACACATACCAGCAGCAGCAGCAGCTACGCTACGCGGCAATGTTGTTCGCGGGCCATTGTTAAGTTAAGGCGAAAATATACCATAAACGTAACTCACTCTTACTTTTCTCGATTCTCCTCCCCGCGCTGAGCTTCGAGTTGCGCGAGTACATGTATACGCGCAAGTTTCTCGTCCTCCCTTTCCTTATATTATTAAAGGTGCACAAATGGCCAAGGAAAGTGAATTTTAAGCTCCCGCAGCAGCAGAGCAGAGCAGAGAACCCAGCGAGCCGCGCGCCGGCCGGAGAGGGAGAGTAATTTTGCTAAAGAATGTATGTAATATATCGTAAAGCATTTCTTGAAAAGTGCATAACGCGCGCTCGCGCATTTAGCACTGCTGCTTGCTCTTGCTGCTGCTTCAGCTGCGGACGAGAAGTTTATTATTTTTATTTTTGCTTCGAGCATTTCAAACTGCTACGAATGGCTTTGTTATTTATGAGTCTTCAGGCAGTCTGATATATATTATTGCACATTCTATGTAGATTCAAGCGTTGTCCTGGCAGCAGCGCACACTTTTTGTATTTTCAGCTTTACAAACGAATACCTAGATGGCGTACTTACGAAAAGTTCGCCATCCAAGTGTAAAGTATCGCTAAAAATGTTTAAAAGGTGTGAAAAATTGGTGACGAATACCAAATAAGTCGTTTCAAATTAATACCAGTCAAAACTCATTTTTAATTAATTAAGCGCCTGCAAAGATAACGTGATCCTAGGTCATTTTCACGTATGTATGTTATGATATGTTATGGGGTACAGATAATCATTACGTGAGTGATTTTTTTTTTACTTTATTCCACGAGTTATTTTTATCCCCGGCAATATTTACGAAATGGAATTTTTCATTTGCACCTATGGAATTTGTCAATAGTAAGTTTTATAGCATAATAGTTTAAGTATTTGCTTTAGGTACATTCAAAAATACTTTAAATAATTTTTTTTAATGACTTTTTTTTAAGTGCAAAATCGAGATACCGCTCAATCAATTATGATAAGTATAACCCTCAAAATAAAAAAAAACCTAAAAAGGAACGTCATAGAATTTGTTTCAACCATACTGCAGCTTGCGCAGCAGCTCGCATAAGAAAAAGCAAAGAAAAACGTCGATATTTCCTAGCAGCCACGGCGTACGCGCAACGCAGAGAGAGAAACAGCCCCCAAGAGTGTATTATACGAATACACGTACGCGTTAAGAGATTTTGCCTGCTCAACCTACGCCTTTTACACTTAGTCATCGCGTTCGCGCTAACGCGTGTGCGAGAGAAAAAGAGAGAGAGAGAGAGAGAGAGAACGGGAGGTTTGTGAGCTAGCTCGTTGCAGCTCGCACGCGCTATCGGCCGTTCGCATTCTCGCGTGCTATTGCAGGCCTGCATGTGCTATCGCGCGCGACACTTTACGCCACTCGCGGCTTGCCTCGGCACGACTACTTGCCTCCTTCTCTCTCTCTCTTTCTCTCTTGCTCTCTTGTATACATGTGCATGTATACGTGTCTGTGTGTGTATATATGCGTGGTGTACAATGAAAAATATGCTATAAGGAATTTAAAACGAAAAAAGGGAAGATAGTTCGTTGCAGCGAACATATGCATCTGTGTGTGCGTGCGTGTGTTTATGTATAGCTTGCACGCGCGCACTGCAGCTAACAGGCAAAAGGTGCGAGGCTTTCTTTCCTTCCAAGGACGTACGTGTGTGCAGCCGATGTTTTTTCAAGGCATTAGTATCACACACGACACGATTGACTTTGGTCGCTCTCTCTCTCTCCCTCTGGTTTGCGCTCTCGTTCACGTGGGTGTTGTTGTACACCGCGAGTGCAGCCCCGGATTGGAATTCTACTGTGGCAAATCGAGCCGTCGTTGGAGTACTTTTATTTGTAACAAAAAGAAAAAAGGGAGAGGGAGAGAAAAAAACATTTTTTCGTATTATATGAGAAAAGCCGTCGCGTACTTCAACGTTCCTATAAATATATTATAAGTGCGAAGCTTTGTTCGTAATACATCGCCAGGGTTGAAAGTTGACTTAATCTCGCTCGCTCGCGTTGGCACTACTCAAGCGCGTGCGCGCGCGGCTACATTATAAATAGAGGATTAAGTGTATATTATACGAGTTCTCTCCTTGGATCCTTAGTACACATTTTATTGAATGCAACGAGAAATAAGAAATATTCGTGCAACGAGGCTCTTGCCGCGCGCCGCTATTAATGATATGAAATTTCGCTCTCTCGAGCACATCGAGCTACATTAAATGGAAAAAAAAACGTGACATAATTTAAGCGCGCGTATAGAGAAAGAGAGAGAGAGAGATTTTTGATTATCAAAGGAGAGAAAAGCGACGAAAAAGAAAAGCAAAAGAATCGACTAAATAAAGGACCGTCAAGCTTTTACGCATGCTTGCAGGCAGGCACGTATATAATATACAAGTATACGTACGGAGCTTGAACGGCAACGATTTCGAAAATTGACTTTCATCATTTTCCGCGCGCGAGCTTGTCTTTTAATCCCTCGCACGGCATAACGCATGGATAGATGTAACATGTTGGAACATTTAAATTCATACGCAGCGCATCTTGGTAAAGAAGACAAAAAAGGAGCAACGATTCGCCGAGAATATACTCGTGTTGCTTGGCGGTATAAATGATAGAGCAGAGGCAGCTGCATCTCGCGTCGTCGTCGTCGAGTCTATCGTCACCGTATCGTAATATCTTGCTTATAGAGCAAAAGTACACGTACGCTTTATGGAAAAACTCGATCAACCGTGGAAATTCACTCAACGCGCTCGCTTTTATACATATAATGTACGTGCCGAGATATGCGTGTTACAGGTATATAGCACACGTGACACGATGCGACGACGATGTTCTCTCTCTCTCTCTCTTTCTTGCTCTCTCGACGACGGATCGAAAAATAAGCAATTCGAGGACAGCAGCAGCAACAGCGAGTCTGTGCCGCTCTCGAAGATTACCTTCGAGCTTTCGCGCGCGAATTGGCAAGCGTGAAATGCGGCTCTCTCTCTCTCTCTCCCTCTTTCTCTTTTACATGCAATACGTATATACCGCGTGGAATATATCAATGTGTAATGTATTAACGAACGAATGATTTTAACATGTGTGCAGCAGCGTAAATGTACATTTACATAATGAGCCGCGGAGTCTCGAAGCTGGACGATTGGTGTACGCGCGAGGTTTACGAGCAAGACGAAAAAAAGGCGAAAAAAAAGAAGAAGATCGCAGTAATGTTACGGATACGCGGGTGATTTCAATGAGAGCACAGGCCGTGTCCTGTCGTAGGCGTACTCGCGTCGACGTACATTACATGTATACGCATCCCCATATCCATCGCGCATTGGTCACACCGCGAAACGCTCCGTGTGCACGCGACACTTCGTCGAGGCTCGATAGAGACACATCTCCTATACGAGTACTAGAATTTATCATTTGTATACACACACACACATGCTGCTCTTGTATTGGTTATTTCGTTCTTTAACGTCAAGCGGTAAATTGCGATTGAAACTTTGAAGTGCGTGTAGGAAAAGCAATGAAAAACCTGACTCGACGGACGTATTTGACAGGAAAAACGTCGACGTTAACAGCTAAATGCACTGCAGGGCATTACCCATTGCGCGCGCGCGCGTGCATGTCAGTGGAGTCGTCGGATTTCAGAACAAAAAAGGACTTCTTATTCTCTCGAGCTTCGGAAAATCCGGGAAACGCCGCGAGAGCTGCAGTGCAGCTGCACAATAGGACGAAAGCGCGTGTGCGCGAGATATCTCGTCGACGCGTTTATGGACAAAAACCAAGCCTTACACAGAAATATTGGATGCGTTCGTGGAAAATTTATAGTTGCACAACCGAGACTCGTGCTTAAGCTATACGCGTGAAAGCTTCGCGGCTACAAAAGTCAATTTCAATAAACATATCGAAATTTCCATTTGAAATGTAGAAGAAAGAACTCGGACAATGGGCTAAATATATCTTGGGAAATATTTTCTAATATGCACATTTCAGTTAAGAGCAATTACTTTCAGGTAAATCCTTTGAACAAACATAATTTTATTCGAACTTGACTAGATTAGGATTTGTGAAACAATAGCTGTGAAAGTGATTTCGATGATTTGTTTGTTTTTTTGATTTGGTAACAGACTCCAGTATTTTCGAACCAAGTCAATAATATTCAAGCGAGACATTGAACAAACATAAAAACATGATAGGCATTTTCTAATAACGCGTGAATTACCCAAAGAATATGGTTACAAAAAAAATTTGTCATTCCGAATTAGGAGAAAATGAAGGAAAATAAAAAAAAAAAACGGTAGATCTTGCCAAGCATCGTCGTGGAATTTGCCGATACGACTCGCGATAGTAAACTACTTGAACTAATCAAGCGACGGGATTGAGAGGCCGCGTGCGCGCATACGCCGATGATAAAGTGTGGAGTACGATATGATAGTTCTGCATAGGCGTTTTATATGCTCTTATAAATAAATCATTCAGTTTTCACAGCTCGATATATCGAGGATGTAAACTAGATGCGACGTGCGCCATTAAAATAGCTCGAAGGAGCGAGAGAGAGACTATTTTAGAATACGCATGGATCGGCAAGTTTATGTATAACATATCTATGTAGCACCCGAGTGAAAAGTCACAAGCCGCTCGTCGTCTGCATATACCACTCGGTCGCATTGACAATAGCCGCATGCTGCTCCGCGTGCTTAACGTAATGCATGGCCAACACGATCGGCTTGTACGACGACGAGTCTGGACAACGATGCCTGCATCGCGATTCAATATTAATAAAGCAATACTTGAGTGCAGCAGCAGCAGCAGCAGCAGCAGCAGTAGCGAGAGTGTGATCGACGCCGCGTCGCACACTGAATATTTATGTCTTCATGCATAACGACTTATTTGGCATGCAGGCCTCGATATACGTACAGCATACACTCGATATTTTCGAAGGTCTTCGTCGCCTCGCGCGAGTTCCGGTCAATCGGCAACTTTTGCTGCTGCTGCTGCTGCTGTTACTGTCACGGCAGAATCGCTCTCCACGCGCCTCGGTGTGTATATTCAATTTAAGCATTGGATAAAAAATGACTTACGTATCGGGTACAGAAAAACCAGTTATTATGGTCGCGCGCACGACGTGCACACTTCGTCGCTCCCTCTTTCCCTTTCTGGAATTAAAACGCGAAGAAAAAAAGAAGGAGACAAACAAACTTGAAGAAAAAAGGAGGCAGCAAAGAAATAAACTACTCATTTTCGCGCATCGATGGTACGAAAAAAATTTCTCTTTCTGGCGATGAGTTGAGAAGGCGAAGTGGGTCAACAACGCAGCCACCGCACAATAATACACGCACACGCACACGCACGAAGCCAATGATCCCCCTTTTGAATTGGAAACGTTATTATACGAACCAATCGATCTCTCAAACCGAAATAATCTATCCTTTTTTTCTTCCTTAAATTCGCGGAAAAAAGGAGCAGAAACAGTAGCCTCGAACTCGTTCGTCTCAAGAGCGGAAAACATGCCACGTTTATTATTGTGAAGGAGTCAATATGTATCGAGAAGACCCGAGTTTCACGCTCCATCTGACAAGTATTAGGTTAGTTACTATGTAAATAAAATAAGAAGTACTTATAAGAATTTTGGCGTTGACAAGCCGCTTAATTTGCCCCCGAGGCTCGAATAGTTGATTCCTTACTTATAGATTATCAAATTAATTTTTCGAAGAAAACAGTGTTTTCGGGAATAACAACAGCTTTTTTACTAGACACTAGAAAAGCCTGCACTGATAAAAAATTTGATCATGAACTCACTCGGGTTGGAGGATAAAATCGGATAATTTTTTCCTCTATCCACATGCGTTTTTTTTAATTTTAAATACGCCATAATGAGTGTGTGCGATGCCTGGGAGCACCCGCGTTGATTCTAGTATACATTGTGTCGCTTGTAGGGTACTCTAAAATAATACGGACATCCCTAAATGAATCATCATGAGCAAAAAATATCAAAAATATATCGGGACAAAGTCATCGTGTTCCCTTCTAAAACTCACGTACAAGATTTTGTCCTAGTCTCGGCCTGCATCAGAGGATTAAGTATGTGCACCAGTAAGCACTGCCTCCATCTCGACTGTGCCACACAGTTGGTCGTGCTGCGACTGTTACTCAGTGCGCTCGGAGCCGCCGTTAATCAATTATGGGGCATAACAAAATTTATCGCGAATTTTGAGCAAATTTTATTTTACATACATTCACAGTCCAAAAAAGTGTCAAAAAAGTACCTACGTCACGCGGGATTCCCAGGCGGTCACCCATCCAACTACCAACCGCGCTCATCTTTGCTTATATTCGGTGATCGGACGAGAACCGAAGTTTTCAAAGTGATATAGACGTAGACATTAGAGGTAGAATCGGAGTTCCATTTCAGAGTAAGCTGTATTACACATTTTGGGGAAAAAATTGTTTTTAGGAGCATATTTTAAAATATAAATAGTGGCTACATCTATTCATGAAGCCGTAAATTTTGAGAAAAAAAAATCGGAAAATAGCAAGTAATCACTCAATAGTTCGCGATTTTTTTATGTCTGTATAGATTTACAAATTTTCGAACACTTCAACGACTAAATTTATAGGTAAAGCATCCTTCTCCTTAATACTCAATTTTAAAACTTTTAACCATTTTGACTGACTAATTTTCCACCAGCTGTTTTCCCAGATCCACTTATCAAGTCCGCACAATCACTAACGAAAAGTGAATATCGTGCACCTTTAATTTTTTTCCTCACCCATCGTGGCGTTTTCCCCGCGCTCTGTACCTTAAGCAGCGTCTACGTAATGCTCTTCTATGCAGAGTACACGCATATAAACAGGCGCGCAGTAGCGGCGATCGCGTTTTAAGCTGCATCGAGAGCGCTTACACTGCATTATATATTATATATGTGTACGTGGCCGGGAACTACTGCAACGCTCTGTCCTTGAGCATAGGTTCGCGCTCGCGCGAGCTGCGAAGGGAAACACGCGCGGAGCGGAGCGTCCTTCCCTCTCGGCATTTCCTATATATGGTACGCTCCTTCTTGTTTCTCTCTCTTTCTCTACTCGAAGCTACTATCGCACAGTACCTATACTAGTGGCGTCTCTCTCTTTCTCGCTTTCCCCGGCGCATCGTGTATACCTACGTATATATATATATATATATATATACACACACACACGTTACCGATCGTTGGCACGGCTTAACTCGCGCGCGCGCACAGGTTAAACACCTTTTATCCTCATCTTTGGCGCGCGTCGGCCGAGGCCCGGCCGGGATGTACTTACATTATACCAGCCTTGCTCCAACGCGTACTCGCGCGGTTTGTAGGTGAAAAATGAGCGAGCCTATCTACCTATAGCTATACATGTATCCACATCCATGTGGCCATATAGAAGCTCTCCGAGAGCATATAGTGCCGAGTGTACAGGCGCGGGGTCAGCTTTATAAATAGAGTTACAGTGGATATATTTAGAGCCCGAGGGGGTAGGCAGTGGCCGCGCTGCATCAGCTCGCAACCGCACGAGGATTCGATTTCCACGAAGGAATCTCTGCCTACACACACACACACACGCGCGCACACTTGTTATGTGTGGGTAGTTGCGGTATGAGTTTTCAGCTCATTTTGCGCGTTAGATAATGTTCACGCCGCGTTCGCAGTAGCGCGCCTCGACTGCATCATATATACACCTATATATAAGCGTGCTCGTGTGTCTCGTAAGCCATTGTGTAACCCCTTGCGGGAGTATATAAAGCTGCAGCCTAGTATATACGCACGGCAGCGAGGAATTTTCATTGCGCAGAGAAGCTCGCGCGCGCTTGCATGAGAATCGCTTCTTTTTCTTTTCGTCTCTCTCTGCCTCGTGCGTCTTCCTCCCTCTGCGTATATATAAATACACATGATGTGGTGATTTCGGGGAGTGGCTCACCTCTTCGGCGTCGCGGCTTCGTAAATATTTAAAAAAAAGCTCGACGGCTTGCAACGCACGAGAGCCACGCGGTTCGTCCTTGCTCATTGCGCGATAAGAAGCGAGACATTGTCCGCATTGTAAATTGGAAAATAGTCAAAACAACGCCGTGTGCTGCAGACCTTTTTCTCTCCGCTGCAGCTCGGCACTTGTCTCGTTAAAGGACGCTTACCTACACGTCGTCGCACCGGATACGTTGTTTTTCGCCATCTTCAGCCGTATATACGTACGCACATAAGACCGGGCCGAGATAATGTCCGAGATGTCCTTCGGTCATGCTGTTTATAACTATACGATATATATATTCGTCTTGCGCGCGCGCCCAGACTCCCGCGCTTGCATTATATATTATAGTATACTTTTAATACGTATAATCTCGAGCGAGTCGGGGGGCGCTGGCAAGGACGATTGTCGCGCTTCGGAAAAATGCAATCGCAGAGCGCGAGAGGGACGAGAAATAATAATAATAATGAAAAAAATAAAAAAAGCAAACGCAGCACGAGAGAGAGAGAGAGAGAGAGATTAATTTTATCGGGAAAATGTGCGCAGCGTGCAAGGCATTTATTATTACATGCTTGCGCGTGCCTGGCTATATTATATACACGTCGCGATGAATATATTTACGGGCTCGGACCGAATCTTATTATCGAGCATTTTTATCTTGTGTCTTATTGGGCCGGCCTCGTAGTCGTCGTCGTCGTCGTCGTCGTCGTCTCGTGCGTGCGTGCATTAATATACACACGCGAGATATTGCGCGATGTGTATCATTAGCGCAGACGCGTGCTGGCTCACACACACACGCGCGCGCGCACGGCTCGGCGAAGAGCTTTTCCTTGTATGTACGATCGTACTACTATATTGGCCATGGTACTAACCTGTTGTTGCGTTCTCGTTGTCGGGCTCGATACTGCTGGCTCTGGAACTCGCTCATCGAGTGCCGCCTGCGCTCGGGTCTGCTTCTCTTGCCGCCGCCGCTACCTGGCGCCTGTACCGATGACTGCTGCTGCTGTTGTCCCGCGACCACGACGACCTTCTGTTGCTGCTGCTGACGCTGTAGCTGCTTCTGCTGCTCCACTAATCGACAGGACGCCCGGCGCTGATCGAATTTGCGTTCGCGCGGCAGACTGCAGTACAAATTCGGCGGGGCTTGGCGCTTGCCGCTGCTGCTCGGCTTTCCATTGCCACTGCCGCCGCCGCCGCTCGGACTGACGCAGGAGGCTGCATTGGCGGCGGCCTCGAGGTCGCCGACTTTGTTCGATTGATGGTGATGGTGGCTGCCGGGCGTCAAGTGTTCGCGCAGCCATCGGCCGAAACCGCCGCCACTCGTCGAGCTGGCTGTGCTGCTGTTGCCGATCGAGTCGTTGCTGCTACGCTGCTGCTGCTGCATCACCGGCGTCGTCGCGGTCGACGTTTCGGATGAAAAATTCATCGACGACGTCGCCGCCGATTGGTTCCGCTGCTCGCCAGGCGCGATCCTATCCGTGGATTTCAATCTGGGAAAAACAAGGCGAGAAATGTATAAATAAGTTTTCTTTGTTCGGGCACGATAGCAGTATGGCGAGACGCCTGTATAAGTTTAATTAGCTCGTCGCGGATAATAAGGCGTTTACGTTAGTGCATACGTGCATGAAAGCGCCTCTTTTATAAAACCCACGCGGAAAACGGGAAACGTAATTCAGCTTTCTGCTAATTCATAATATGTGCTTTTTTATGCACGTACGCATTTATATGTGGTATAAAACCAGTCACTTCTTACTTTGATACGAGCACAAGGCTAACAGTTTGACACTTGCGGCGCGGCGCACCACTCGATTGGCGTATAGCCATTATATACCTATATACAAGCCCAAGATCCCGCCCGCGCGTGACTCCTAGCTCGATGCACAATGTGATATATAATGAATGCCACATTGTTCTATACTCTGGCAAAAAGATAGAAAATAATACCGCGAGAGAGCATTACTCTTTCGGGGCCAGTTTATAGCAGCAGCAGCAGCAGCAGCCGCGTTTGTGTGTTATACGTTAAAGAACATGGGCTGTAACGCGGAAATCATGCACTCGCGCGCGTGGATAAGGAAAACGCCGCGTTTCAAATATTGCGGATGGAAAAAATGATCGACGCGAGCGGAGCGCTCTCGTGTGCTCGCGTTTACAGCGCTCCGAGCTATATACGTATATGCGCAAACACTTTTTCAAGGCAATTGTTGCAACGATTCGATATACTCGTTCATTGATTATAACTCGTAACAACTGCGTTGGGAGAAATTTAAACTTCAATTTCATATATATACGAACGAATCGTTGCGATCGAACGAAAACAATGTCTACGTTAATAGTCTTTGATTTTTTTTCGTCGTCGTCGTCGTCGTTTTTTCCTACTCGCGCGACGCGTATGACGTAGGTAGAACCCCGTTATGAAATTCGAGCCCTTTATATGGCACCATGGAAATCCGCGTGCTCTGTATACGAAAAAAGAAGGAGAAGCCTGTAATCAGACCATTTACGAGGCGCAGCGGCACTGGCATTACACGCGTATACATGTACATGAACGGGGTACTTGCATTTTTGCCCATGCTGTTGATGCTGTTGCTGCTGCTGTGTATGACATGCGTGTGCGCGCGCATAAATTACACGTATTTGCCCAGGTACAGAAAAGAAGGAAACCACAAAAATGCGAGCAATCGAGTTTCTCTCTTCGCCGGGTATTTTTTTCTTTTTAATTTTTTTTTTACGTTCGCGAGGCAGTGTACAAGTGTCGCAGCGCAAACGGTTTTAAACCGAAAAGAGTACGTGTACCGCACGGTAGCTTCATTTACAGTGAAAATTCCCAAGTACATCCAAGCCGACTCGACAAGTGCTTCTTGCTCGCAAGTTCAAAGGTTCTCGATGGTCCTGAAATCGCTCGGATAAAGATGATCCCAGCTCGATCGCTCGAGCTCCATGGGATTGAATCATCAAGATCGTCAATAGACGAAAAGAAAAAAACGAAGAAGAAAAAACCGTCGGAAGCGTCGAGAAAGAAAAAAAACGAAGTCTAAGAGACGCGCGAGTAATCCAATTTCACGAGCGATTGACGTTCCGTATCGATAGGTGGTGATATAGGAATAGAGCGGGCAGCAGTGCAGGGGACCGTGCATCGCTTATATATACTGCTCGGTGGACGCGCACTTGATATGCACAACTCTTTTTCCATTTTTTTCCCTTCCCTCCCCGTAGTCGTCGTCGTCGTCGTCGTCGTCGTCGAATCGGATCGAGAAGGGAAAGACGAGACACTTTGAAAGACATGTCAGTGTATAAAGCCACCTGAATGGGGCATCGTTTCTCCAGCAGTGCGGAGACTCGACGCTTTGAAAAGCGCAGCACGAACAGCAGCAGCGCGAAAGACGACCACCAAGTAGCTGATGCTGCTGCTGCTGGCGATCGTTATACCGTTTTCTTTTGGACGACACGTGCGTTACAGAGTTCTAGCATCAGCAGCAACAGCAGCAAGGAGCAGCGGCCTGCAGTTGCAGCTATATACTATATATATATAACGATTATCATTGGCGCGCGCAATTGCGAGGGAGAGAGAGAGAGAGAGAGAGAGAGAGAGAAAGAGAGGCTATGGCTACATAGCAACTGCAGCGACGACATTGAATTCTTTATGGCGCGCTCTGGCAAACAGACTCTTTTTGCCTCTGCCTCTCTCTCTCACTCGCTTGCTCCTATCCCTACGATATATACTTAATAATGTTGCAGTAGAAAAGTACAGTTAACGAAACATTTGCCCATTCAGTCGGCATCGGTAAGTCCATTAAATTGGCAACAACTTCCTTTCCGCGGCTACCTATAAGAGATATGCTGCAGCTGCTGCTGCTGCAGTCAAAGTAACGCTGCAGCAACACAACAACAGCAGATGGAAAAACATATTAAACTTACGACGTTAATAGGGCCGCTTCAATAATAATCGTAAATTTTTTTTATTCTCTCTCTCTCTCTTTTCTACTAGACGACAATTTGCGTAAGAGGTATACTAATGCACAATGTCCTGCCAATGGCAACGGATCGGTGTAAAAAATTATTATATCCTTTAACAGCCCGTGGGGGCCTCTCGTGCCGTGATTATTTGCGATTATAATTGATTCTTTAACTGTTAAGACTGCCCGTTCGAGACATCGATACAGAGCCCCGATACACGAGTCTGTGTATATAATAGTCTCAACGATCGACGCAGCGTTCATTCACTGCCGAGCTTATTTTCTGCGATACATTAATATTAATGCGCCTCGCGCGTTTATGTTTATTCATACAAGCGTGACGTGTACTTATGAAGAAATGAGAAATGTCGCGGCGATAATTATCAATTAGTTTCTTGTTTTTTTCGCCACATTACCATAGCAAAGATTAATTTAGCTACATTCACGTGTGAATATCATACTTATGAATACGATTATAGGCTTTATCATGGACCATCGGATGAAACGTCATAAATAACAATTTCATCATAATTTTGCTTTTGAAGGATGAAAGAAAAGTAAGTCGAACACTGCGATAAACTGATAAATCCCCACGGTAAATTGAATGCAAACAATTGAGCCGTTACGAAGAACAGCAGTCGCACTGTCAAGCGGCAACAGACGATTTAGTCGATACGTACACGAACGTCGTCGAGTCTTCGCGGTATTAAAACTTGAAATAGACAATAAAAGTTACGCCACGCGGTCAACTCTGAGTGAATCTTCTGCGAGGTAAGGTCAATGCTGCTGCTGCTGCTACGATCGGCAATTGATCTATGTTCAAACATAGATGATGCGCATATAAATCGACGCTCTCTGTCTCTGCCTGCTGCTGCCGTACAGTATAACGTGGCGCGCAGTAAAAAACCGTTGCGACTCGACTGCTCAATCCTTTACTCGTAAATCCGCGCGCTTACACGTATAGCGCGTGTATAAATACATATAATATATACTCGCATTCCAGTGCTGAAATCAAAACCGATATAGCTGCAGCAGCAGCAGCCGCGCGCACATTACGTCTCCTCGAGTTCATCCTGATGGATGTCGCACTCGCTACACTGGAGAAGACGCGACGAGCGGTATAATAATGGGCCAAAACAGTGTGTGTGCGGTGCGGAACAGGACACCGTAAGGAGACGAAAAATCTCGCTCATCGAGAGAGAAAAAAATCGCGGTCACGACGACGACGACGACGACGACTACACAATCGAGAGAAAGATGGAGGGAGAAAAAAAAAGAAAAATTTACGGCATCGACGACACATCGAAAAGAGAAAAGAAGAAGCAGAAGAAGGTAAAGGAAGAGAGAGAAAAAAGGACGAATATAGGGAGCCCTCAAGGCATTTAGGACAGCCTGACCTTGATAAGGTCAGTCCTGTTTCTGGCCATCGCCGCATCGCGACGCTAGCTTACACGGTGTGTGTCTGCCACCATATAGGCAGTCCGCGAGCCAGCACAATCGCGCGTGAGTGTGCGCGAGTGGCTATATGCGCTATATACGTTCGCGACATTATGCTCGCCACATGCAGCAAGTATATATGCGGGGTATATTTATAAGTATATATGTAGGGAGCTCGGGCTGGACGAGTAAAGGGAATACACTTCGCACATGCATACACACACAAACAAGGGACCCCGAGTTGTGCACATTGGCTGCGCTCACACACACACACACACACACACACACACACACACACACACACACACACACACACACACATATACACTTCGATCGGACCATACCGATTTTCTCTCTCATATGAAAAAGAGATGAAATCGACGCGCGCGAGCTGTGGTGCGTTGAAACCGGTTTTTCGGTGCGCCTGCGCCGCGGCAGCGCATCGCTTTTATATATAGCAGTGCATAAGGCGCTGTATACTATATTGCGCGCACCCGCGCATCGGGCTTGAAACTTGCACGTGGCCTCAACTCGACATTGTTCATATAATATATGAGGGCTCTCGTATAACACTGGAATGCTTTTCGGGTTTTCTGCTGCGGCTACTGCACACGCGCGTGTGTGTGTATGTGTGTAGTTGGATCGCAGCGAGGAAAGGGTAATATGAATAAAAAAAATCGAAAGAGAGAAACTGTTATGCTTCTGGTAGTCCCTCTTTTTTTTTCGTTGCTCCTTCCGCCGATGCTGATGCCGCTGTTGTTGTTGTATCTTTTTTTAGGAGCTACTCACTTTTTCTTTCGGTACCAGTGATCCATTAGTTCGCCAGCAGGAGGAGGAGGGGCTGCCAAGGCCGTGCATTACAGACGCGTCGTAATGACTTTTTTTTTGTGCCGTCCTACTTTGTGCCCCCCGCGCACTCGACAGCGAGAGAGATTTTTGACGAATGCGGCTCATCATCGACCCACTATCTCTCTTTCTTTCTCATATTCTCTCCTTTTTTCTCTCTTTCTCGAGTCCATGCTGCTGCTGCACAGTTATATACACGAGAAGATCGCGTGCGAGCGAGGCGTTTTTCACCGTCGACGTCGATTATTTTTGCGCGTCGGAAATTTCGAGCTCGCTCGATGCCTCGATGGCCCGCGGAAGCTGAAGGACACACACCGTATACCACGTCGAGGAAGGAACCTGTGCTGCACTCGAGCACGATATAATCGTAATGATAGTTAATGGCTGGTTCGCCCTGACGGACCGATCATATACACAACGATCGTCGTTGTCGTCTCCGCTGCAGCGTCCATACACGAGCACATCTTACATTATGCACCGAGAATAAATCGATCACGCAGGTATACTACCCACCCGATCGCCAAGCGCACGAGTGCATTTGGGCGCAGATCTCGGAGAAACGGCACTGCGCACTGCGGTAATTTTCGTAAATTCAACGAAATAATTAAGTCAAGAGCGCCTCTCGCTCGGCAACGAGCCGGCGCGCGCAATCGTCTAATCTGCGGCAAAACGCGTAATAACAGTTATTTCGCTCTCGTTGTTTGAATTTCACTCGTGCGATCATAATATAGATACATATAATATCGACGCACACACGCGCGCGCGCGCGTAATGCCCGTCAAAATCGAGATCGCGGATCGTCGGCGTAGCGCGACGCGATCGGATAAAATCTTAACTCGACTTCTCTCGGCATCGGTGTAATATGCAACCCCGTACGCGCGAGGTAATTGCGCTGCACAATGTAACAGCGCGCAGATACACAGTACACACACACACCGAACGAAGGAACGAACGAGAGGCAAATTTGATAAGCGGACGCAACGATCGGCGCGCAATCGGCCGCGAACCTACACGTATGTATAATGGACAAAATAAAACGGTATCTACCGCATCGCATGTAGCATATACGCCGGTGCGTGACTGCAGTCGCGAGGATCCGCGCGCATGTTTATTCATTCGTCAATTGCGTCGCATAATAATAATAATAATGATAACAACAACGTCGGTGCAGCCGTGGCATATATATTTGAAAATGGAAATAATCACTCGGTAATGTGCGCCTCGTTCATCTATACCTTGTTTATTTATTTTACTCTGTTGTTTATGGGCTCGCGTCGTCGTTGTCGACGCGAGTACACGCACAGTGCCATATTCTCTCGTCGCGGTGCATCGTACATACGTAGCACATACGACACATACCCACGATTATAACGTTACGTTAGGATACGAACGAATATCTCGTCGACGATGTTAATAATAGGCTGCATGTGTGTGTGTGTGTGTGTGTGTGTGTGTGTGTGTGTGTGTGTGTGTGTGTGTGCTGCAAAGCTCGGAAGAGATCGTGTCCCCTATTTGTTGTCTAATTCCCGGCGTTCACACCGTTAGGATATCGCGTTGTGTCCCGGTATCATGCGTATACGCTCGCTCGCTCCCGTCCCTTCTCCCCCGATTCGATGCTTCGCGATACATGTATTCGCCGAATGCAGCTGCGGGCGCACGAGGAATCTCGACTGCGCCGGCCCAAGATGATTTCACCACCGCGGCCGGGATGTATCGCTCCTCGATATATGGGTCAAGCGCGCATCTGGATCACTTATAATACAAATGGAAACAAAAGCGATCGATTATTGCTCCGAATTCAGAGTCACTCATTGTTGTCGGCGATCGAGTGAGAGCTCGCAGGAGTATACATCTGGTGGTTTTTTGTTTTCTTTTCGTTAATTCGGCTATTGTTGCTCGAGAGAAAGAGATGGTCCGGCTGCAAATCAACTCGAAACTTGATAATTTCCTCTCGGACTATTATTCCATTTCGCGAAGCGCAGCCGCACACGCGCGTACGCACACACACGCGGATTCGAAACAATAGCGCGAAAGAAAGTCACCTGGGCGTATTATATTGCGTTTAAAGGCAGAGAAATATAAGTAAAAGCAGAACTATCTACGTGCGTAATCGCTTATCGTTCGTTTCGGCGATTATGCTTTTTAATGTTTAAAAGTGAGCGAGAGAAACAGAGAAGAAAAAAAAGAAGGCGGCGAGAGACTACTGCTGCTGCCGTTGCAGCGCAAAACATTGCGCGCGCGCGCGCGCTAAGGTGTGATCCAACTGCCGAGATAATGATTGAAATTGCTTTTGCTGCGCGCGCGATCATTGAAAGGCTGCTGCGAGCGGATATTTTCGAGTTATAATAAATGCGGAGCTACTACACCGCGTCCGATGAATATCTTACTCTCTTTCGAGCCCGAGCGATGCAAATTTTTACTCGCTTTCGAGCCCGTGCGCGCGACGCGCTCGTATACACACAATGTAGAACTTTGCTCGAATCGGACCCACGCGATCTTTATTAGTGTAAACGCCGAGCGGCAATTAAGTCGATTTTTGGCGCGTTAAACGATTCGACGCGCATCGATTACAATATTCTCGCGCCTACACCCGTGTACGTCGGTATTATACTCGAACGGTGCGCAATGCAACGCGTGTATATCGTGTCTCGAGGACGATCCGAAACGTCTGCACTCGTCCCGTTAAGACGCGCGCGCGCGTGTGCCATGTATACCCGAGGAATGTAGCTTATTTAGAGATGAGTCGGTCGGATACAACGTCGACCGCGGGGAGCTCGTTATATACGAACTGAGCGCCGCGAGCACGGCACACTGCGGCCGTTGACGAAAAGTGTCACTTTTGTAATAGCTCGGTTCGGATCGTCGTCTCGAGGTCGATTCTCGCGCGACGCCAAAAAGCTCGAAATTCAATGCGCGCGCTTTACATTATTATGTAGGCTCGTGCTCTCGATACATACACACATATATTACACACACACAGACGCGCGTTCGGAGGGTCATGGCATACCCAGTAGCTAACTCTCTCGACGACGACGACGACGACTACCACGACTACGAGCTCTTTGTGTATATGTTTATGTGTGTCTGTGCCTGCGCGAGTATATAGTGCAGCTTCTATAACGGTGCAAAATTATATAGGAGGCCTCGTTACGTCACACGAGACTGCAGCAGCTCCTCTCTCGCGCTCACTCACTGCGAGCGCACCGCGGCTACCATGTGTGTGTATGTGTATACAGCACAAGCTCGCGCGCTAATGATCCGAGAGCGCACACACGCGCGTGGCACACATGGGTCCTGCTATTTATATCCTGCTACAAATTCCTGCCTATATAAACACGATGCTACTGCTACTGCTCGTCCTGTATCTCGTCGACTCGATCTCCAAGTGCATCCATGCACACACACACGTGTATAAGAGATTTCGTTCGCTCGTCATCCTCGTCTGTCCTCCTCCTCCTCCTTTTTCTCATCGTACGGCTGCAGCACATGTTATGCTCGCGGGTAATAATGCAGAGAGCAGTATCGGACGCGACGGTCACGAGGACACGCGCGAAAAAAGGATTAGGGGGACAGACGTCTTTGAGCTTCGGTGTGTGATATGTCATATGCACAGCGTTGACTCGTGAGTGTGCGTGTGTATGTCTGTGTGCCTATGCAAGTCAGTGAGATCGCGTCAAGTCGACGGATCTTATTATAATAGCAACTATGCAGTCACGGTATGTGTGTATGTGTGTGTGTGAGTTCGTTTGTGTCTGTGTACACAATGTAACACAGCCAACGTATACAGGATCATGAGATTTTTTTTGCTTGTCGCGTCTCGTGGGACCAGAGCGGAAACTCGTTGATCTTAATAAGACCTATACCAAGCGTATTATCTCTCTCTCTCTCTGTCTCGCTCTCGCAGGATGTGATATGCATGAATAATATAATTGGGGGCGAACTATTATTACGTCTTTTCGTACGTCTCGATTTTTTCGCTGTCTAGGCCGCCGGTCGCGCGCGCGCCACAGCTGTGAAGATCTACCCGAGTCGATTAGAGAAAAATTTCGGAAGCGAGCAGCCCTGCACGGCGAGATCTCGCATCATTCCCATGCTTATATTGTATCCCGTACTTGCATCGCGCGCAGAACGCTACAGGAGGTTAAGCGGGAGAAAATTCCAGTTCGGGGAAGATGCTACTTTGCTATATTTTTGTATAAGTACATGTAATGAAATGATCTGTAGGAATTTTTTTGAAGTGTCTATCAGGGGCAAATTCGTTCACAAAATTCTAGAGAATTTTGAGTTTCGTGTACAAAAAACATCATTATAAGAGATCTGTTGTTTACATAATCGGGGTGCGAATTTTACTCTTGTTATATTATATATATACTTATCGAAAATATTTTTGACACTTACGAGTTTATAACACTCCATCTATTGATAATAAAACAAAGCTTACGATCAAGTATGAAACCTTTGCTTATGATAAATCTAGTATAAATACAAATTAAATTCTAGAATATTAAAATTTTCTTACAAAAATAAGACTCATTTTTAAAATCAGTATCATCAGCAATGAATGCATTTAATATAATTTATTTAAATTAGATAACTTAGATTTGAATTGATGAATGTCTATGTTTTTCTTAAATTTAACATTTGTAACTTATTATCCTTTTTTGAGGAGATAATTACTTTTAAGTGATCAATGAACAAGGTAAAAATATTGTGAATAACAAACAAAGCCGTATGTAAATTCGACCTCCAAGAGATCGCGCACGGGAGAAAATCTTTAACCTTTGCTTCAAACATATTTACTAAATGGACAAACAATACGTTGTAATACGGTTGAAACGTGTTTTCGCGCGAATCGAGAACATATATTTATTTAAACATCATATAGGTATACGCTTGACGGGAGAGATTCAAGCTACGTTGCGGTTATCGCGCCTCTATTTCGCTACCCCCTTTCGAATCATTATTGCTCCTCGTTCGACGAGGCAAAACTATTCAACTATTTGTTTCACAGTCACTCAAGAACGCCTTGGAAATTAGTAATAATACGTTGCAACCAACAGAGAGAATAGAGAGACGAAACTGTTTGCTACGTGCGATCATTGCGAGTTATTATTACTATTATTTTTTTTTTTTTTAGTAAGAACTCGCAAACAAAAAATTATGTTAAGTGTATTATTTTGTCAGTGTCGCGTTCTATTCCCATAGCACTCGACACACAGTCAAACCGGACGATTTTGCAACTTACACTGCTGCAATTCGTCATATATAGCTCAAGTCGTGTGTCGCAGGCCTTATTAAACAGTCAAATTACGCTCTGGAAGATAACGAAGAATTAAAAAGTATAATTACTCGTAAGCAAGGTCGAAAACCATTATTACTGCGCGAAACGCGAGCGTCGAAGTTGACATAGTAAAAAAAAAAGAGAGACCACTCGACGTCAGTTATCGAGTGCCAGTCAAATCGATTGGGTTTTTTTCTTTTGTCAATAAACTCGAGTGATCCAAAACGCGCCATAAGAAAAAACATGACGGATCCGATTGTTTACATCCGAATCTTGTGCCGCGTATTGGTACTCGTGCCGCTCATCTGCCTCATACACGTATCTATCGTAAGTCATCAATAAATTTTTTTAATTTTGCGTCAATCGTCCAAAAATCGTTTGTACCTACGCGGATAAAAGGTTTTGGTCCGGGAGTTCGGTAGCGCAGCCTCAGCACGGAGCGAGCGGTGCAGCACCTAGTGCCCAAGCAAACGAGCGTGGCTGCCTGGATCAAAACTTTTTTTCCGCGTACATAATGCAGCGTGAGTAAATCGTCGTTGTAAAATCGTTGCTGTGCCGCAGGCTATCGAGTACCGCACCGTACTATCGACCCAACGAATAACTCACATCGACAACGACTACGTCGACTTTGACGTGCGTTATTTCGGCGACGAGGGCACACCTTACCTGACGCTCAAACAAACCATAACGCCTTACAACGATTTACATGTAAGTTATCGAGTGCTGCTATATATACGTACACGACGCGCGCGTATAATTTCCACCCGAGCTTTTTCACTTTGAACCGATCGACGAGAGAATTAGAGGCGGGCCGAGAGAGAAAAACGAGCGGGTCAATCGCGAGCAATTTTCAGCGTATCTCTTTCATCGATACAGAGAGAGAGAGAGAGAGAGAGAAAAACGATCATGATCTCGCCGTGATGCATGTGTATAATTTCGACAGATAATGCTGTACGCGAAATCGTACGATCAGGCGCCGATATTGATGAGCAAAGCGCCGCTGAGTCTGTGCCAATCGCTTCACGAGCGACGACTGCAGCATGAGTCGCAGCAGCACGAGGCCTCCGTTGACGCAGCAGCAGCAGCCTCTGGCAGTTTACCCGGTAAAAATCACAGCTCCAGTCGAGATCCACTCGAACGATTCGACCTGCCGCAAATATTTAATTTAGCCGGCAAGACCTGTCCCATCGCCAAGGTGAGTTCACTTGAAACACGAGAGAGAGAGAGAGAGAGACAGAAAAGTAGGAGAAACGTCGCAATTATTGCGCAACGGATCGGCACAATAATAGGTAAAAATGTTTCGCTATATGCACTTATAAATGTACAGAAGGAGCGCGTTCGCCTATCGCCGTACATTTTGCCGGCAAAGTTCAGCAGCGACGTCGATCTCGGCTGCGGTTACAAAAACATCGAGGCCCGATTGATGAAATGCCGCGAGCTCCCGGACGATCCGGTCATAGCCACGGAGTGCGAGACTCTGCTGAAGAGCGTCTCCCTGGCGCAGATCTACACCGACGGCTGCACCGACGAGGTCATAGCCGAGGGTTGGCTCGCCAAGCAGGTAAGCTGCAGCAGCCAAATAAATAATTTATAAATTCGTGAACTGCAACAGAATGCCTTATATACAATGCTATTTTCCTCTTTCTCTCTCTCTCGGGGATTTGCAGTTGCAGTTATCGTCGGCGCTCGAGTACATCACCAGCGTGCACAACAGGATAATCGCTTACTTTCGATCGTAGCAATAAAGTATCCGTGCTTTGAGCAATTTTGACTGAGCCTGTTTTTCATCGTTTCTTGCCTTTGCTCCTCGTTATATACGAACGTATCTTGAGCCAGGACGTAATCGATTGCGCCGCGACACATCTTAATTCAGCGGGGCCAAAAGTCGAGTAAGAGAGAGAGATCGGTTTAAATCAAATTATGCAATAGGTGAACAGCTGCATCTACGTATGCGGTATCGTTATAGCTCAACCGAGCGGGAGACAGATGGCTGCCGTTGCCGTGATCGAGGAAATTTTTTGCAAGTCGCTCAACCACGAGGGTGCTCCATGGCGTTCGAAATTGGGAAAGCGTAATATGGAGCTTAAAGTTCACGCGAATCGAGCCGAAAATACGGAATATCAATGCACACGAACGAATACGAGCGATCCTCGTGGTTTGCATATTATATCTG
This sequence comes from Trichogramma evanescens, assembly GCA_902732785.1. NCBI lineage: Eukaryota > Metazoa > Arthropoda > Insecta > Hymenoptera > Trichogrammatidae > Trichogramma > Trichogramma evanescens. Next base: position 8,228 of record CACVKI010137089.1, on the reverse strand, counting down.
AATGTACTTTAATTCGGAGCCTAATAAACGCGGAATCTCTCTATAATAAGGCCGCGAGAGCTCGACTGCACTTCTTCGCGATCGTACTTTATCTTATGCACGTATACACGAAAAACAAAAAGCGTCTATCTCACACAGACATATAATACGCGGCGAATTTTTCATTCCCACGCGAATTCCTCGTGCGCAGAGGGATATAATGCTGGCATCTGTGCGCGCGCGAGTGCGTCTATGTGCCCGAGCGCATGCGGTATCGGGTACGCGCGTACAGTCTATCGCATACGTATGCGTTCGTATTATACAGGTATAGATATACCCGCGTACAACCACCCGCAGGGTGTGTAAACACTCCTACAGCTGCGAGTGTGCGCGAAGGTATTACATATACGTATATTCGCGCAAAGGAAGTGAATCTGGCAAATATTCCGGCGTTTAATTGCGACAATTTACACGCTGGGTAGGTGGATTCTATAAAGGTACTCTTCTTCTACTTCTTCCTCTTCTTCCCTATCTCTCTCTCTCTCTGTGCCTCGCTTATATTGTATATATTATACATATGTGCTACAAGTAAACAAGAAGCACACACGCATCCTTTTGTTTCGCGCGCTCGCGAATCGAGCTTATCTTTCTCTCTCTTTCTCTTTCACACACATCACGGCGTACGCGGAGGAAAGATAGAGAAGAGAGAGAGAGAGAGAGAAGAACGAAGGTCCGTGTAAATAGCTCGTTGCTCACTACTATAATATAATACCATCGCTTTATACCACTTCCGCGTTGTTCGATTAATGAATAAGCTTGAGCCAGCTCGCGCGCGCGCGAGCTCGAGTGTGTGTGTCTGTGTGTACGCGATGTACGCGTGTGGGTGGGTGTGGGTGAATCCTCTCCGACGTTCGTCGACTCGCGATGCGCTCATTGTACTCGCGCGCGAGCTAGCTCCAACGCTGTATTATGTAAGCCAGGCTATACGGCGTATATAGCTGCTGCGGTCATTTTTATTATTATATTACAGGGGGATCGATCGGACAGAGAGCGAGAGACGGACGGACGGACGCGCAAAAACGGCGAAGGTCGAGCGAACGAGAGGTAAAAGGATCCCTCCTCCTCCTCCTCCCCGCAGATATTATATACCTTTCAGATACATAGCAGCAGACTCTACGAGCGACACTGTGTACCAACAAATAGGTACACGTACTTCTCCGCGTTCTACATGTTAATCGATGTTGTTGCTATGCCGCTGCGTTACGGAAGCTCGTATTGATAGCAAAATATGTGCAATAATGGTTAACCTCGATTTCGCATATACACGCATCTAGACGGAGGATAATGAAGCAAAATCGCGCGCCCGCGCCAGGATCGTCCTTTAATACGGCAGGCATACATACTGCGTGCTCATTCCCATCGATATTACAATCAATTGGAATTGCGCGCGCGAGCCTCGATCTTATAATAATAAATATATAATGCACAGCAAACGCGCCGCGCACAATGTAAAATCGTCTAATTTCTAAGGCGAACCGTTATTTAGCGAGCTATAGGTAGGCGCGCACGCGGCCCGCGCGATATCTTCATACAATCATTAGTTATATTGTGTACATTATATACCGCGCGCGCGTTGGGCTTTTTGCAGTTATATTATAGCTTCAGCTTCAGCTGCTGCTGCTGCTGGCCCTGCTCTCGCGCCTCGTGTGCTATCCGCGTATTATACAGACGCAATAATTATGAAAGTGGCGATTCGCGCCGCTACCTACATGCATGCACGCGGCGTACACACACACACACACACACATAATATAATGATACATAAAATCCAGTGCTGCAGCGCGCAGCGATCGATGTCGCTGGAAGTCGCGGGTGCTTCCGAGAAAGATTCACCGTCCATTTCGCGTGCGGTATATATGTATACCTAAGCCGAGATCTCCGTGCGGTTGCAGGACTGTTTAGGTATATATAGGTAGGCAGCGAGCAGTGTGTAGTATAGTAAGTAAGCAAGGGAAAGCATTTGAAGTCGCGCAAAAAAAAACCTCGTGCTTGGCTCTTACTACTGCACAGCTTAGCTTTTGTAGATGTTGGCGCTCTAATTGGCCGAAGAACGTAGTAATTGCTGCGTGATAATGCCGCGCGCGCACGGCCAGCTCGGCTCGCTTTTAAACATACGTATATTGTTCTTTCTCTTTTTCTTTCTTTTTATGCACGGCCGTCTGTGTGTGTGTGTGTGTATATGAGTGCATACAGATACACACACAGACAGACACACGGCATGAATATATACTGGAAATTAGCCGCTGCGGTGTGTGCAGGCCATTGGCTATGCGTGTGTGTATTTACGCCGAGTGCGAGGTTCTTCTTCGTTCCTTTTTTCTTCTTATAGATACCTTGCCGTCTTTTCCCGAGAATCGTTACGTACCTCCCTGCTGCCCCGCACACACGACGACGACGACGACGAGACCTCTATGTCGTTTGAATGAGTTCCTAATTGGTGATGGAGTGTATTTTGCAAATCAAATGGCCGATGGATTACTGCGGTGCGATGCCGAAGGCTCTATACGTTATGGCTTGTAAACCCCGTTTGATACGACACGTGTGCTTATTTTAATCTTTCGTCCATTAGAACCGACGAATGGAGAAGTAAAGTGAAATTACGCGATTTTAATGGAAACTTTATCGCTTCAATAAATCATTCGGCTTTTTTATGCAAAATTGAAAGTAAGTCAAAGTTGAAATCTCGAAATATATGCAGTGATAATAATAATAAAAGTAGACGTGCATAGCACGGAATTCGGGGTTGAAATGCGTTTCCAAGACTTATGACTACGAGAGAGGAATTCGCAAAATGGTGTTCTCAATTAATTGTTATCTTTTCGTTCTCATCTGCGATGTCGTCCCTCGATCTAGACGCGATTCCAAGAACCTTGATGTTTTTTTAAAGGTAAAACGAAGGACGAAACACATACGAGTCCACCGTCTCGTAGATGTAAATATTACTCTTGAATCTTGCACGACGCGTACCTATCATTTCTACGACAGTGACATTTAGCTACTCGGGCGCATAGCTCTCCATACGACGTCAGACGACGAGGACGATGTAAAAAAAAACTTTTGTCAAAAAAAGAGGTAACAAAAAAAGAAGAAATATTGTACAATCAGAGAGACAAGTTGTCGCTGCGCGCATAATTCTTTGTATGGTCACTTGAATCGTAAACATTACCATAACTCTCCTATTTATTCAACGCTATATACACGCTTTTATATATCTTGACGCAGCGGCGTTGGTAAACACTGGAAAAGAGCGAAAGAGAGAGAGAGAGAGAGAGAGAGAGAGAGAGAAATAAGAGGCGAATGCGAACGTCAATTATGACTTATACGTCCATCATCATCATCAGCAGCAGCGGCAGCGGCGGCGAGTCGTAATATTTTTTTCTATCCCGTTTCGTGATGCAACTGTTGTGCAGAAGAGCACCGCCGCCGCCGCCGTCGTCTCTCAGCTCGTGGAGAGCTCTCGGACTCAACGGAACTGCCTTCTCGTAATGGTCTTTTATGCGCGGCGCAGACACACACTCGAACCGGGACGATTATGATACATCGCGAAGGCACGCATGTGGCGCGTTAAGACGACGATGAAAAAGAAAAAAAAACGAGAAATAGAAAAAAATAGTCGGCGACGGTTATGGGCTGCTAAATCGTACACACGGGGCGAATTAAATTCGAACGATTATAGAGAGACCGAGAGAGAAATGGCTTACCGATTGCTGGAGCGTCTAGAGGATCCAGCTCGTTGTCTAATGAATTTGAGCGGGCCACCGCCGCCGCCGCCGCCACCACCGTTGCTATTGTTGTCGCGCATCGAAAACCACTGAAGTTTTGCACTAGCACCGACACTACTCGCCTCGTCCATTCCTTCTTAGCCTCGACACTCAACGACGATCTCGTGTTCTTTTCAGCTCTCTTCTCTGTCCCTTCTTGATCTTTTTCTTGTTTCTCTTCCTCTCTCTCTCTCTCGCTCTCTCAGGTGTGTGCAAGAGTTTGGAGGTAACCTTTTACGGATCAGCAGCAACAACATCAGCAGCAGCAACATCAGCAGTAGCGACAGTGTCGGTGCAGGCGAAGGGAGCTGCCGCCGTCTCGCTCGGCAGCTTCATCCTTGAGGCTATGTTTTTGCGCGGGAGAGGAGCGAGCTGCTCGCCACTACTACTGCTCAGTGGTCGCACCGCGCTCGGGATGCATCGAACGCTCCTGTGAATTTCCGAACAACGAGATAAGCAACGTCGCGATTGTCTCTTGTCGTTGTCGTCGTCGTTTGACAATGACTGTAGACTCGAGGACGATCCTTGGCCATGTGATGGTTGTAACGTGGCGGGACGTTAATCTCCACGACACTCGAGCATCGTAGACACTCGCTCGAAGGGCTCGACCATTTGAATCGTCGTTCGAATTGGCGATACAGTCAACGGTTGCCACTAATACACTATAATGCGCGCGCACACTCGCGCCACTACGACAACAATGATAGTCGCTCTGCTGCGTTGCGGATTTCGACTGGATCGACAGTCAAGTCAACGACACTATACTATATTTCTCTCACAACCGATCGCGCGAATTCTCGTGTTGTTGTGGCTGCTGCTGCAACCGAAATCTGCAGCCGAGTGCCGGCGCGATCACTGAACTTTGTATTATTACATTATAAGCGCCGGCGCGTCGACGTTGCGTAATTATTATATTGCGGCTGTTCTTGATGCACTGCACGCACGCACGCACTCGCGCCGACGTTTTTTAAATGCTGCGATCGAACGATCCAAGTTGTATATTATAGGCAGTCGCTGCGGTGTCGACTATTTACCGACAGCCGTTTTCTCGCAATTATTGTTTCGCGCACACGCGTGTCACGCACTTTTTTTTGTTTAACGACCGATTAGAAAATGATACGGCAGAAAGATGAGAGTGAAAACGAGGAAAACTTAAAAATAAAATGATAATGATAAATGAAAAGGGGGAAAATGAAAGGACGAGGGAAAGGTGAGTATACTAGTATATAAAAGCTTCGGGAGGTGAGTGCGCCGCCGAGGTTGTCCGAAAGGTGTCTTTGTCGGAGGAACGAAGGAACTTGTGTCGATATCGCGAGCTTACTGCAGCCGCGACTTCTTAGCCTTGGCCGGGGCCCTCGCTCCCTGTGTTTCTCTCTCTCTCTCTCTCTCTCTCACTCGCAGTGCACTCTCAAGAGCTCTATATGCTGCTGCTGCTTCCTTCGTCCTCCTTCCTTCTTTTGCCGCGCTCGCACACATACACATACACAGTACATATACAGGTAGACCGCTGCACACTGCACAGTGCTAAAGAGCGAGAAAGAGAGAGAGAGCACAGGCCCCTTTTGCCTTTTCTCTCCTAAAGCAGCTCCTTCTCCTATCTCGCTTTCATATAAGCATATAGACTCGCCAACTATACACCACATGCAGTAGGTATATAAGGGTTCCTTGTATAATTCTTCTACGCCACTCTTTGGTCTCCTTCTGGCGGTCTTCCTCCTCCTCCTCCTCCGCCACCGCCACCGACTCCGACACTGCAGCAGCAGCAGCAGCAGTCCCTCCTCCCCCACTACAGCACCTATATGCCATGCATACAAGTTTCTGTGTGTGTGTATGAGGTTCTCTCTCTCTCTCTCTCTCTCTCTCTCTCTCTCTGGGCCTCTTATCTTACATCCTTGCGCTCGCGCTACGCTCCGCTGAACTCGCGGACTTGTACACCCTAGGCGAGGAGCGCGCGAATTCGAACTCGCGCAGACCTCCTCCTCTTCTTTTTCGCTGCTGCTTCTTCCTCCTCTGTATAAGTACTGCTGATTCTTCTACTTTCTGCACCTATGCTGGGTGTAGTACCAGCGCGGGAGGACGTTGTGTGTGTGTATGTGTGTGTGTGTGTGTGTCACCGTATAAATAGCGCATAAATGTACGAGACAAAACTCGCTGCTGCAATCCTGAAAATGCAATTTTCGCTCGGTCTCGCTGTTTTGCTTTCACGGTCGATTGGGGGAGGGTGAAAAAAGTCATTGTGCTTTTTTTTCGCGGTGCTCGCGCGCGCGCGCGCGAAGATTCGAGCCGCGTCAAGGGATCGATTATACTGTCGCGCAAAGTGTCAACTCTGCACAGAACTCGATGTCGCTTTGTTGCTGTATATATTTTTTTTTTAACAAAAAGAGATGTCCGAAGAATAGAGCGAAAAAGAGATTCCTTCGAGTCGATCTATATACATATTGTATAAATTGTACGGCGAACGGATGTGGCCAGTGAGCCGCGCGCAGAGGAAGAAGTATACCTCGCAGCCTACTCTACCTACACAGAGCATATCGGCCAGACTTGCACTTGGATGGCTTCATCGGACTTCCATCCTCGAGGAAAAGGACTTGCGGATATACGGATATTACGTGACCGGATCGCTCGCGAGGCACGATCGTAATTCCATTTTAATGCGTTGATTTTTACCCTCTTCTTCTTCTACTTCTGCTTGATTTTTTTTCATTGAGCAATTTCCACTCGTGTTATAGTACTTTCCATTGATCGATTTTCATCGATTTTACTGCTTTTAATTGAGTTTATATCTCTGTACCGAGAATAGAAAACCACAAGTTGCGTCTTCGCCGAGCTCGGTCGAATTCGAGCTCAATAATGGTTAAGCTAGATGCTCGTACCGCATCGTCATTTTGTGATACCTTCTCTTCCATCCAGTGGCGGATTTTGGAGCACGCAAACCACGCCATGGCATGGGGACGGCAGTGGATAGTATCGGCCAATTTTGAAATGAATATTATAATAGTTTGATAATTTATGATATATTGTGTATGTATTGTGAATTTTCATTGGCGTTTCAGAAACAGTGTATAAGCTGTTTAAGGATTTATATAAATGTATGTTCAAAAGCCCAGCTAAGCCAACAGAATCAGTTTACTTGAAATCTTTACTAGAAATCGGCTTTACTTTGATGGATATAATAGTAGTGCTCAGAAAATCTAGACCGAATGCCGCTGCGAACTTTATGAATATTTATTATCTTTTCTTCAATGAGCATATGAAGGCAAATGACGAGGTATACTGAAGTTTTGATCCAGAACCAAGTTGACATTGCGTCGTTTGTTCGAGGATTAGGTGCGAGGAATGAAAATACATTTTTGAACATCTTTAAAAAAGCTTACGGCTTATATTTCGATGAAAATGGAGTGAAAATCGATCAGATGGATAATGAAGAATATGTATCAAATATTGTACGTAGCAAGATAAGACATAGAATGTAAAAGTAAGGTGTGTATTTAACTCATAACTATATAAGAAAATTATGAAGCCCGCAAATATACATTTTATTTAATATTAGTACTTGTTCTTGAATTTTTTTCAACTTTAATTGGAAATAATGATCAAAAATAAAAAAAAGGATTTAAGAAAGAAACAGTTTTGAATCATTTCCAATGAAACCATTTCCCTCTACTGTATTAAATCAAATTTGATGAAATTTCTATTATATCATCATTAAAAAAATCTTTTAATACATCTCAATTGTTCATGCTCAATGAATTTAAAATTGTTTCATAAATAAAATTTAAATATCAATTCAATTGCCTTAATGAATTTTTTAACAAAGAACAATGAAAACTTCCATAGCCCCCTTCTGTGATCTGAGGGAGATTGAAAGACATTTAAATGAAGCCGATTTCCGCCTACTAATGTTTATTTATCAGTCATCACATATAAAAATACAAATTCATTTGTAAAGTACGGAAACTTGATCGATAGTAAAGATAATAAAACATGTTTCGCGTGTAAATTCCATATCATTGCTTTCTTCATAGCTACATTAAAATTTCAGCGATGCGCAATCGCCAGGATAAAAATTTGTTTGCGTTTCGTACTTTACGAAGATCCCGACGATGCATCATTAGCACTTACTTAGGGATTCGGCGGCGAATCGGCGTCGCTGTCAGGTAGACTCGACGATTCCGTGATTACGATCGAGTAATTCGAGTCCCGACTGGAATGGGACTCGGTGTTCGATGGAGCCCCAGAGTCCGCAGTCGTGTTCGATGCCGCCAAATCGACGCCACCGGCAGCAGCTTCCTCAATCATTTGCAGGTCCTCAGCGGCGACTTGCTCTTGCCCTTCGACCGGTTGATCATCGACGTGCACATACAGCTCGAGATCTTCATCTGGATCATTCTCATCGGGTAGAGCCTCGGCTTCGTGGTTAATTTGTGC
>CACVKI010137079.1:0-14113 GCA_902732785.1 Trichogramma evanescens | reverse complement strand
TGACCCCATTTTCATAAAAAATACAGCGACCGAAATGAGTGTCAAAAAAACGTCCTCTTGGGACTTAATGGGTTAAGTTAAGAAAATAAACTGTCTCTGCACAACAACAACAATTATTTTTGAAAGTATTATTTCAATGTGTTAGTTTTCCTTAAAGAACGACGAACAGTGTTAGTTTTCGTTAGAGAACACCGAAAAGTGTTAGTTTTCCATAGAGGACCCTGAAAAATGCTATTTTTCGTTGCAGAATAAATGCTGATGTTAGTTTTCGTTAGTAAATTGGAACGTGCTAGTATTCCTTAACAGCGTCGATATATCGTGTGTGTTTTTCTTTTGGATATCTATCGGTGGATGAATTGGACATAACACTCGTGTATCAAAAATAAAATAAAAAAGACAGATACATATTCTTTTACACGCATATATCATATACGAAGAAAGTGCGAGAATATAGCGTACTTGCATGCGATTCAAAGGAAATAAAAGCTAAGAATAAAGAAAAAAAAGTTGATCATGCTGCTTACTCGTTCTCTACATGCGTTCTACATGCGCAATATAATATTTGCATGCGATATTGCGAGCGGTGGTGTTGTGCACTAAATACCGTGGTACGTGTGGTGTTGTACTGTGCCTAATTTCTTTTCTTTTTTCGCTCACGTACAAGCGATTTTTTTATTCTACATTATATCATATATATCGTGAAACCATTTCTCGTGTGATGATACTGTGCGATGAATCGTGCCGAAGAATTGTGCAGATATATAATAATATAATACAATATTTCATTTCGGCTCTCGAGCTTGACGTTGCCTTATCTTACATTTTCATATTTGTTCATACGAAACTGCGACCAGTTCTTCGTTATAATCGCATCAGTTAAGTATAATTCACAGCACCTATTAGTTCGTTATACATAAGTATCGTTACTATGACGTTAATGTTAGCAAACCATAAATCCTTAACTTTCGCAGCTCCGCAGAATTCGCTCAATGTAATATCATCATCTCTTTCAGCGGAGCAGCTCCAATTCGATCTTTACACCCCCGACGTAAATGTAATCGATAATAACATCGAATGTATTTATACCTCCTTTTTTTTTTCCCTTATTTCGCGTGCGCACAAACGGTTCACACAGGGGTGGTGTATACAGCTCCTATGAGCGTAGTAGTAGTACGTGTCACGAAAAAGGAGAGCTAGCGAACTGCAACGTCTGTAGTAATACGCGCGCGGTAACAAACGCGCGAGCGCGACATAAAGGCGACGTAAGGATGTGTGTACATGGGCTGTACCGCGTCAAATGGCGATACACCGTTGAAAAATACTTAAATTTATTTGGAAAAATGAGAATTTGAACATTTTGATTGAAAATTAATGTTTCAGTGCGTAACGAAAACTTCATGAAAAATTAATCGTTATTGATCCCAGCATCCACCACTAGATGGCGAGTACCACTATCTCCGTAAAACTACATGTGGCAAAGTAAAAATAATTGTATAAATAAAACACGAATCAGCTAATTTTCGATTCTCGGACCTTCGGGAACTAAAATTCGGGAACTAAAAAGTGCAATGTTAAAAAACTTTAATTAAAAATGGGTAGATTTAATGCAGAATTAATGTAAAGTCAAACATTAAAATGCAAGTGACCGATATTTTTTCATAAAATCTTTATGAAATATTAATATAAAAATATATATTTATAAAAAATTGATAAAAATCAAATTACTTACATTATTTTTTATGCAAAAATGAATGCAAAGGTTTCAATTTTGTACTCAAATTCAAATATTTCTATTGAGAATTAATCTTTTATTATCAATTGAGTTTTTGCGTTGATTGTACAAAACTTTTATGAAAATTCAATCGCAGTTAAAACCAGCGCCCACCGCCAGATGCCGTGTACCTTTACTTGTAAATCAGCAAGTGACAAAGTAAAAATAATTATGTAAGTAAGGCTTCAAAAGACTGGTTAACTAAGTTTAATCTGAAATTATTGGAGTTCTCCGGGCTACCTTCCCAGATATTTACGGAGACTCCCATATCCTATCCCAAAACTTTAAAAACTTTAAACTCTGCAGATTCGTCTAATACAATGCCCTCTAAAGATCTAAAATTATAGGGGATTTTCATTTTTCACCCATCGCGCTTCTCGCGGTACAGCCCATATACGTATAAAAGAGATCGTACGTTCGTCGTCGTCGGTTCGCTACAGTAAGAGAGCTTGCTCGAAATGGCAAATCGTTTGACACTCGCTGAACTTCTGTTATATACGGTATTATATACACGGCGTTCGCGCGCGCGCGCGAGCGAGCGACTGTTACCTGGCACGCAGCCGCCGCCGCTGCAGCAGCAATCTGCGATCGACGTCCGATTTCGCTTGAGCGTTATAACCTCGCTCCTCCTCCCCCTCTTTTGCTTTCCGCCAGAGAGAGAGAGAGAGAGAAGTCCTTTGTATCGCAAGTAATTCGCACGCGCGCGACGCGGCGTCAAAAGAGCTTTCGGTACGGGCTCAAAGAGTATAAACGTGTATACGTACGGTACGTATAAGCGACTTGTATTTATATACTCGCACACTCGTACGTACGTGTACGCGTCCTCCTCTCGCGTCCCCGATCGTCATTGAATTTACCGCGTGATCAAAGCGCGCAGCAGCACCGCACCAGCCAAGGGGTACATACGAGTGCAAAAAAAGAAAAAAAATAATAATCCACGCAGTCGCGCGGTTAGACCCCTGCTGTAAATTTTCCTTTATACACGCGACGCGCGTATACGGCTGCTGCTGCTGCTGCTGCTTTTGGTTTCTGATTTTTAAAATTTACTTTGAGACTCGTACGTACGTACTTTCTTTTTGTCGGTGTCGGTCGACTAGTGTGCTACTGGCTGCTTTTGCCGCGGTTATATACTCGCGCGCGATCGATAAGGAGTAGTAGTAGTAGTAGTAGTAGTAGTTGCAGCAGCAGCAACAGCAGCCAGCAGTCTCGAAGAAATGAACTATCGGCTCTGCGGACGGTAATTAACGATAAGACGCGCGGCGGCACTGCGTGTGCCTATATATATATGTAGCAGAGAGTTCGTGCAAAATTAAGGTCGCGCGCGCGCGCGCGCCTATCTGCCGCCGCGATAAAGCTTTATATATAGTGTCGCGGCGCAAGCTGCAGCAACCGAGGCTAATTAGGCAACGAGGCGCCTCTATCATCGCTGCTGCTCTGAGGTGTTCCCCCGTTCGCAGCTCGAAGCTTTTCGGGCTGCTGAAATCGTGCGTATCGCAAAATTATTAACGGCTCGTGAGTACGAACGCGGATCGTTTGAGGAAAAAAAATCCCCAGAATTATTATTAAAAAAGGATCAATCAGATCGTGTATCGATGCTTGATGTTTTTCGATTTGATTTTCCGATATATGCAAAAGTCTCTCCGAGTATCGTTCTCTCGTGAATTATATGCAAGTTTATATAACGCTGCATTGAGTAATGAATATATTCAGTCGAATTTCGTATGTATACGCTCGGCGCACACGATACATATATACGGCTCTCGCGTAATTGATTGATCATGTAATTTAGTTTTTGATTTTGCGGCCTCGGTATAATGTTTGCGCAAGTTACACACTGCACATTCGCTGTAACGAACTCGCANNNNGGGGGGGGGGGACGCAGATTATCGTTTTCTAATAATTAAACTGTAATGTATAACGGGTGAACAATCAATCGCACTCGCAAAATGTTATGTATATTTTTCTGTTCTGTATATAACATAGCTCAAAGTGTAAATATAAATAATCAGGCTCTCGTACAATAGCATAAGTAACAAATTATAATTTTTTTTTTCGTATAATCAAAATATTATTACTGACGAAACGAGTGTGTTTATCATCAATACTTGTAAAAGCAGCTAACTGTTCATTAATAATCAATAGCCAAATATATATTCAAAAGCAAATATTCATGTTTATATTAATAATATGCGTATAGCATTGCGGTTATGATAATACATTTGTTTTGGGTCAAGGTTTCCTCTGTTTTCATTGTATCGATATATTACTCAATATACATACGTAAGCAAAATTAAACACTGAAATTTTATATAGTTACGATATACATGATGCTGATTAGCGTAAAAAAGAAACTCTACATGTATTACACGTGCACGTTAGGATGCCCCAGAAAATGAAGCTTGAGATTTTTCATGCAACGGTCAAAAAAAAGTTGCATCGACTTGAACAATAAAATGATATCGAAATCAAAGTCAGAGCGTAACTTTTTATCAACGCGGCTGATTGACTGTTCAATTTTTCATTCTCGTGAGACATCCTGATGTACATGATAACGTAATAAATTTAAACGACATTCATGAGAAAATAAAGTTATGTATCTTGCAGAATCCACAGCAATTACTGATGTAATAATTATACGAATTCTGCATCTTATTGTAACGTAATCAACATTTATAAGTTTGCTTACAATCTATGACTTACACATCACATTGAGATTTTGAGAAAAAAAAAAAATTAAATATTTTACATATCACCTGGACATTAATGTATAATACATTATACGTACGTTCTCGTTAAGCCTGATAACCATTATTATTAATAATTATCAAGCCGATTCGTAATTAAATGCGTTGATATACTCAACGCATTTGAATATTATGTATATCGTTATAATTGTTCAAATACGCTCGACGTGAATAATTTTGGCGCGTAACTCTGCGGTGTTTAGGAGGAATATAATAAATCCGCAGCGATGTATATACGTGTCGGTGTGCTGAAGGGCAATTATTACTCACCGACGCAGGGATTGTGATTCACCATGGAGAAAATCCGGTCGCAGCGCTTCTTCGCGCCGTTGTCCGGGCAGATGCAGCCGAACATAGGCGAGAGGCGCAGCTGCGTCCATGCCTCGGTGCACGCGTCGCTGATTTCGTTCGTCCAACAACAACAACGCAACACGAGCGCAGAGGTGGACGGGCAGGCAGGCAGGCAGGCACATCAGTAGTAGAGAGACGGACATACAGAGAAACAGATAGAATATGTTTTTTGTTTAGTCAAAGCTCCGTTGGGCATGAAAAATTGTTTTACGAGTGCGCGGGTAGAGCGGGCCTCTTTTTTTTTCTTTTTCTTTTTTTTTTTTATGCGTTTGCCGAAAAAGTGTAGAACACTTTGTTCTTTCCCATTGCCTCCCCCCAGAAACGTCATAGCCTCGTCAACGTTTAGCTGTGCGCTGGGTAGAGCTAGAGGCAAACGTACACAGGCAGTAACACGAAATATATTCGTCACTGCTGCGGGGTTGCGAAATTTATTCGAGTGATTTTTTCCACTCTTAATTCGTTTATATTTGGATAATCGCTTAGCGCGGATAAACACGCCATTGGGCGCAATCAAACGTTATGTATACACATATAATATGCGAAAGATTTTTGTAACGCAATAATTTCATAATAAAATTGTAAGAGAAAATTTTAATTAAATATTTTCTCAACGTCCTCTCTCTCTCTCTCTCTCTCACTCACTCTCTGGCATTTTTAGGAGCGCAAAAAAATAACACACCTATTATATACCAAGCTTATTTTTTTTCGCTCTCCCGAAAGAATCCTTGAATATTTCTCGCGCGCGCGCTTAAATTTCGTCGATAATGATTCTTTAATAATAATTCATCTATCCTAACAACGCGCGCGGGTATCGCATCGAAATCACGCGCGCGCCACTATATTATAATAATGTAATAGCTAGTGTATAAGAGCTGCTGTTGCTGCTGCTGTCGAGAGAGAGCCAAGAATCCGTTGAATTTTGCAAAATTCCCAAAGGACGATGAAAATTTTAATGTGCAAGTTTCGGCAAGCTGCTGCTGCTGCAACAACTGCACTCGGCTACTGCCACTGTGCTGCGAGCTGCTTCATATTATATATCGTTAATCGAGTTTTTTTCATTAATAGGATATAAAATTCTTAAGAAGTCCACGCGCTCGAGAGAGAAAAAAGAAGAAAGAAAGAGAGAGAGAGAGAGAGAGATCCCAGTCTTAAAAAAGAAATATTGAAAAACTTTGCCCTACCCTCTGGAGCTCGCAGCAGCGCCGCGCGCCGGTAGAGAGAGAGAGAGAGAGCGAATCAATTTCACAATCAAATCGGAACTTCTCGAGCGCACAAGCGAGTAGGATAGGTAGTTGTAATAGTAGTAGCTTCAGCTTCAGCAGCAGCAGCAGTAGCAAAAAAAGGCTTTCAGTTTCAAAACTAATTTCATAGCTATATAACCGGGGGTAAGACGAACTGCTCATCGCTATCTTTTTCTCTCTCACTCTCTCTCCATCTACCTCTCTCTCTCTCCCTTCCTTTCTAGTTTCAAGCGAAAATGGTCATTAAGCAGTCCGTGAACAGCTACATCAGATAGGCGGCAGCGGCAGTCACTGTACGCTCCGAAAAAAGCAGCAGCAGTAGCAAAAAAAAAGAATTAAGATCCCGGGGCCGAGCGTGAGAGAGAAATGGGGGGGGGGGGGGGGTGTTGTACAACGTGCGCAACGTCTGTCGGAAATTTTTAACTCTAATTAGCTATTAAAGCTCGCGCAGCAGCAGCGACGACATCGTGCACGCGATAGTCGCGCGCGACTCGCCGCCCAGCCAGAGAGAGAGAGAGAGAGTTTGAAAACGTAATTTCGCAGCTGCAGAAGCAGCAGCGCTAATAATAATCACTGTGCTGCCCTGCAAATCTTCAAATATATAGCGCCCGAAATCATCCTCGCGTCATCGTCATATTCCGGCGCGCAAAAATTTGCTGCCCTTGTAAACGAGAGCCAGTTACGTGCGATCCATATCGATGCGCGAACGAACTTTGGCCGGGGGGGGGGGATACATAACTCAATTGTTATTGAATACCTATTGTTATTGTTTACCTCGTTGTCTCTCTCGCAACCAACGCGCGGCGATGAATTAGCTATTTTAATTTATAAATGACTGGACTACTGCGAGCGGCGCTGAGCATTTGAATACGTGTGTATACGGCTGACAGTTACTTTTCATTATATTATGTATACCTATGCTACCACCACCACCACCACCACAACCCCAGCTATTATTGTCAATCTAGCTCTCGTCCGCGCGCGTTATTATTATCATTATCCATGGCGTAATCATCATCGTCATCGTCGTCGTCGTCATCGTGTTTACGCTGCGCTGATGTTTGAATAATTGCATTATTAATATCAGCGTATTTACTTAGCTATCTCGTGCGCGCCACACCACTACTACTCGTCATCGCCCCGAGCGTCTGACCAAATACCGACTCGCACTACTGACAAATAGATTTTCATCGGCACATAATCAACGCCGTGTATCCAGACATTTGTAATAAAAAAAAATAGATAAGATCGCGTGTTAAATCGCCAAGTTTCGATCTCGTGTCTCAATCAATCATTTCATAGAAAGACAAATATCTAGAAAGGTGTATTGAAAAAAAACGCGTTTATACGCTCTACTTTTTTTTACACCACAAATGATCTTTGTACGATCGAAGCTTGTAACTGCGGCTTTATGTCAACTTGAGCACGCACACGCACACGGACACACACACACACACACACAGACACGCGCGCGAAATCAATGATAAACTTTTCCACCACCACCATCACCCTTCACGTGTAATGCGCTCACTTTCTAGCCTGCAGCTTGCACGCACACCCAGCCCCGCAGCAGGCCTCGCGCGCGCGCGATCGCAAGCCCATAAAGGGTACAATGACACATAAGTGCCTATATCTGCGCGCCGAGCTCGAGCTATATGGGCATAAAAGAGCTTTCAAAAATCAACGAGCGATAAGCTCGTTTCCTCGCTTTGCTGCGAGCTCGGTGGAGCTCGGCTCGCTCGCTGGAAATAAGCGGGCCAATTATCGCGCACGCACGCGTCAAACTTGCAGCCAGCCAGTCGCGCGCGCGCCAGTCTATGTGTTTAGCGTGACTTTCGTGCATCGCCGCCGTCGCCGCCGCCGCGCACGAGCTCAGCAGCAGTGGCAGCAGATATATAACGTTATTATGCTATAACTGAAATTTAACGCAAATGTGGGTATTAGATTACGTATTTATTATCGTACGTATGTGTGTGTGTGTGTGTGTACTATCGGCTCGTCAGGAGAGAGAGAGAGAGAGATATTCAATCTGAATTATGTTATATACTTGCGCTTGCGAATGATTTACGAAAATCCCACGTTGTGTGCGACTGCGGCAAGATAAGAATGTTTATAAGGCCGACACCGATTTTTCTTCAACACTTATGTATATACATATACGTCGCGTGTCATCTCGGTATCTCGTTTTCGCGGGCGTTTGTTTATACTGTTCTTGTGTATTATACGCGCGTACGAAGATACGAGCGCGCGACTCTTTTTTTTTCATTGCATCTTTTCTACTATAAAAAGTAATTGCGCTCGAGGAAATAAGTGTGCATACGACGACGACGATAGAGAAGGAGCTCTGTTGTTGTGTATATACGAGTACGCGGGCGCGTTTACACAATAGAGAGAGCGCGCTCCAAGCTGTTTTGCAAACAAAAAGGGAGGCGAAGAGAATGAAAAAAAAAAAACGATTTTTCGCAGGCGCATTACCCATCAGCGTAACATAATTTTCGTCTATCAAAATCACATTCTCGTAGTCGTCTTCTTCTACTTCTTCTTTTTTTTTTCTTGCAACGATAACAAAGACGCGCCGCTTTACTATACATACCGAGACTTTGATCTTTCGTCGTGTACGAGCGAAAGCAAAAGATTGTTATGCACAATTTTTTGCATACGATGGCGAAACCCGTGTGTGTGCGTGTGCGTTATATGTCTTCGTCATTATGTCGATGTGTACATACGAGATTAATATCGTACACATTGCTCAAGAGGAGAGTCTCGAGTGTTTTCCTTTTTTTTTTTTGTTAAAATCAATATCAAAGGCATCGGAGCTACGCGATAGAAAATTGTCGTTCTCGAAAATCAAAAGCACAAATATTTTTTATTTTTCATTGTCATACCCAATATACAATCCTTTATACGTATCGTGACGATGTCGTGCACAAATCGTAGATTGGTGGGTTCGTTGACTTCGGCAGAGAGAGAGAGAGAGAGAGAGAGCCAAACTACGTGGCATCCGACACTGATACACAACAACAACAACAACAACGAGAGACGCGCGCGCAGTATAGCTCGTCGTATGTGCTCGCTCATCGACATTCAGAGCTTCCGGTTGTAGGTTAAGAAACTTTCGAGTAATTAGCGGCAAACAAGCCCCGAAGCAGCATCGCGGCGGTGGCGGTACGACGGCGGGCGTCGTCGCGCAAAATCGAGCTTGCAGTGCTGCTGCCGTTTCCTCCTCCTTCTCGGCTCTATATCCCCCTCGAATCGAAACTCTCGCACTTGCTTTCAAGAACACGTATATATATAGGAAAACGTAGCAGCAGTGGAACAACAAGAACAACAAGTTCGAACAACAAATAGGAAGTATTGGTACACGCGTGTGGCGTAGCCGTAATACGTTGGGACAGCTGTAGTAACGTTATATCCTCTTTTGGTACGTGACCCAGCCGAGAAATCGTTCACTTTCTTTCGCTTACTCCGCGCTACGTTTGGAAACGTCGCGCGAGCTTATAAGAGGACACGCGCGCGCGCGTAAGGCGTGTACGCATACGCTTGAGTTTCGAAATATAATCGCGCGTATGTAGCTCCGAGTTGGTTCTTACACGCGAGTGGCGCGTAGTCGTGTGCATGTAGTTTGCTTACTTCATAAATATCACACGATGTTGCTGCTGCTGCTGCTGCTGCCTCGTATGGAACAAAGCGAGAAAGGCGTGAGAGAGAGAGAGTAAAGAACCGGGTATCTTATGAATTTTAATGATTGACCCTGAGGCGGACACTATATTCTGCTATGTGTGTTATGTGTATACCTACCCTACATGCACATTCCAGATCAACGAACTAAGTCTTACAACGTGTGAGTACGTGTTTACTCCGGCGATCCTACTACTTTTAGCTGGATTTAAATTTATCGATCCTTTTCACTATTTTTTTTATTCATTGCGTTTGTTTGTTCTTTTTTTTTTTTGTTCCGACTCCGTTTGCCAATCGAACTTTATTACATAGCTCTCTACAGCGATGCGCGAATTAGAAGGATAAGTGTCGATAAATCCGATCCCCGAGTCGAAAAGTACAGTTTGCGTATGTATACGGAGGAGAGAAGAGGACATGAATTTCAAATTAGATCGAGAGAGAAGCATCATGAAGACATCCACTTTTCTGCCCTGAGGGTACTCGTGTGTATACGTACGTACGTACGTACATACATACAAACCCAGCCCCCTCTGACGTGACACGGATGCTTTGGTCTATTCTTTACGAGAGAGAGAGAACTATATATCCTATGTATGGCCGTTGATAGATTTTTTGTTCGCGAGGCCGCCGCATTGGAATATTTACGATGTCATTGTTTTTGAGCGTTTACAATATTGGTACGATCGAGGCGGCCGATCGTTGAACACACATTGATTCAGAGCAAAAATAAGGGAAATAGAGCGACAAATTTCGCAGCTTAAAAACACCTCGTAATTCGAAGTACCCTGTACGACACGTGTACGTTTCATGAATAATTGCCGGAGGTTATATACAGTCAATATATAGCGAACTCATTTCATCCCGAGCAATATCTAATCGGACGAGCTCTAGCATTTAGAGTATATCTCGTCGACGCGCGTGTTCGCCCCGCGCGTCATTCGCTTAGGACACAAAAGTTCGTCGAGGAAAAGAATAATAACACGTGTATCAGAATTCCATTGCTCGATCCGCGCGATGTTTTCTTTCTTTGCCGATACTGTAGCTGTTTATATAATATATTGTGTTGGCTACGCAGCAGAGAGCGAGAGATACGCGCTTCAGTATGGGGAGAGAGAGAGAGAGAAAGAACGAAAGGCAATTTTTGATAGTGGAATGAAATTCTTTATCGATCTAACTTGCTGCCGCCGCCGCTGCTGCTGCTCCGAAAAGGAGGGTAAAAGTAGCCAGGCCAACTTCTTTTTTACCTCGAAAAACTCGACATACTCCTCAAGGCTTCGGACAATAGCATCTCTCACTCGCTTCCTACCTCCTACTACTACTACTACTCCAACTGAAGAATTGTAATAGTATATTCTCGGGTCCGTAGTAGCCAATCGTACACACAGTGGAGAGAGAGAGAAGCTACGACATTGTCTGTTGAAACGCGTTCTCTCTCTGCTCTGCTTCGGGAGTTCGGAGGAAGAGGGGCAGAGAAGTGAAAAAAAATGTAACTATTTTTCTTCCTTTCGTCTACCCACGAGTAGAACGACCTCCCCGTATCTGATCGATAAAGAATTTCGCGTGCCTATATTATATTGGCCGAGCACCATTCAAAAAATTATCAATGGCCAACACAAAAAATTTGACTTGGCGTATACAGAAACGTCAACTCTTTTTCTACAGAATAATTATCGCGATCTCTTTGTCTACACAAAGGAGTAATTATAAAATTAATTTTCAAACGTGGCAGAGTAAAAATCGGTTTTAAACGAAACTCGACGAGCGAGGAGCACCTCGCCAGCTATGTCATGCAACAAGCAAGCAAGTAGTCGACATCCGGCTTTGGTCAGGCACGTCAAGCATCGAGGCGACTACTACTGCAATTGACAGGAGTGCGCGGGTGTGTGTCGTCGTCGCGAAACGATAGGAAACAGTTGCTAAATTACACTGACCCGAATAGTTAAATAGGAGAGGGTGTTTATTATCGTATAGAGGAAGACGAACCACGTCGCATACCTCATGGAAATTAAATTCGATCAATCGTAAGCCACGTCGTTCAACGAATTTCGCACTATTATTCCCCTTTATTTTTAAATTTAAATGTGTGTGCACCCCGCGATAATTTCCCCAAATATAAAGTTGGTATGTACGTACAAACCTATTATAGTCTTGGGCAAACAATGCATATAATTAGGTAATTTTGAGCGCGCGCGTGCAGCTGCGCACACACACACACGCGCGCGCGAAATTATTTTCATAATTAAACAAGAGCGAAATAAGGGAAAAAAAGCAGCAGCCTAGAGGTGACAAACGCGTCGAGAGAGAGAGAGAGAGAGAGAATTTTACGTCGGATCTCGCCCGAAGATAACGTCCAGGTGTGTGTACCGTTCCGAGAATCGTGCTTAAATAATTTCTTCGTTGTATTAATAACGACGTGCGTCGTCGGGGCAAATAATTTTTCGAAACTAAAACGAGTATACACGCATACGTTTACTTTATAGTACGTTAGGTGATGGTGCGGCTACATATACGTACGTATGGTACACACGACAGGTTCGACTACCTCGATAAAATGCAAATCGATGCCGACTAACAGGCCTCGACTACTGGGAGAACTGCACGTGTGTGTGTGTGTGCATGTGCGGGGGCCTATATAACGCGCGTGTACGGCGGCAGAGACGTGGCTGCGAATGCGTTCGCTAATAGCTGCTGCTTGTAGAGGATGGGAGGGTGAGGCGTGCGGAGCGCGTGAGTGAGAAAGCACTATTTTGGAATTTGGCCGAGTGGTCAAGCCTAGATAACTTGCTCTGACTGCTCGGTATACACGCAGCGCTGCACTGGCTGCAGTGTGCAGCGGCATACAAGAGGTGGCTATAGTAGTATAGGTAGTGGATAGTGTGTTAGACCTACGGATTCTCTCACTCACTCGCTCGCACAACGAACCCTAAATGGTCCGCCGTTGTTATAGTATAGGCGCGCGAGGGGGGGGCCAAGCTCTCTCTCTCTCACTCTCTCTGATACCAGCCGGCTAGCTGCCGTACGTACGTCTGTGAGTATTCTAGCTCTCTCTCTCTCCCTTCGCTGCTGCATTATGGAGGATGTGTATTCCATTGACGCGTGCGGCCGGATGTGCATAGCAGATATATACGGGTGAATCCATGAAATCGTGGTTAGCTTTGAGTAATTGGCAGGAATGAGACGGATTGAAAATTAATGTATTTCCGTATGAAATTTTCATACGTTTTTGAGTGCAACGAGAGAGAGTCGGAAAACAACTGCGATACAAATCTAAGTTTAACCGATGCACAATCGTTTGAAACACAATTTCAATTTGATCATTTAAATAAATGAAAACGAGTACTTCAATAACAAATAATGTACATTGAATAAAAGCTTTTAATAAAAAAGAGGGATAAAAAAAAAACATTTTTATCAAGGAATATTCAATATTTTATAAATAAAAAATCTTTGTAAATTTATGTCCTTGATGAAAAATCAGTTTCGAGCTTGACATTTTTTTTACTCGATCACTGTAAATATATGAAAATTATCATATTTTCCAATTATTACAATCGTCTACGTACCCGAAATAAGAGACTCGCCCATATATACGTATACTTACGTGCCGGCTCGTGTGCATATACACACGTACACACACGCGCGTATACGTCTACACAGTAAAAGCACCAAGAGCTATAGCCTATATAGCCCTGCACACCCCCGTGAATGTGGAATTTTAATGACTCGATGCCTGTTTGTGTAGGTGTGTGTGTGTGTGTGTGTGCAGCCTGGCCGGTATAGTAGCCCAGGCGGCCCGAGTATACATATTAGAGTAAAGTGCGATTGGCGGTTTGTCGGCCCGAAGTAAGCGCAACAGTAGCACCGGCGAGTCTATACATAGTAGTAGTAGTAGTAGTAGTAGTAGTAGTAGTGGACTATGTGATGAAATAAATTGGAGTTCGTAAACTCGACAAATACCGATGATTCTTGTTATTTTCGATATATATATAAAAATTAAACCTAAAAATTGAAACCTATATATTGAAACGCGTAAAAATTGAACCTATGTAGAACATTTTGGAAACATGTTGCTAATTTATCGATATATATTTATGGTGAAGTGTTGGAAACATGTTGACACTAGCTTTGCAACATGTTTCCAATTGCTACTTCATCAACATGTTGCCAACACCATCTAGCTGAACATTTTTTAGCTATGGTGTTGCTAAAATGTTGCCAACACCGCATAGATGAATTTTTTCCACTATGGTGTTGCTAAAATGTTGCCAACACGTGAGCAACATGTTACAATGAAAAAATCGCTGCCCATTCATTCCGACCCACAACGC
>CACVKI010137076.1:0-47101 GCA_902732785.1 Trichogramma evanescens | reverse complement strand
ATTATAAATATTTGGAATGTGTAAAATTCGGAATGATTAAAAATCGGAATATTGAAAACGGAACATGAAAAATTCGGAAAAGAAAAATTTCGGAAAAGAAAAATTTCGGAATAAAAAAATGTCGGAATGAAAAATTTTCATTTTTCCGAAATTTTTTCATTCCGAAATTTCGATTTTCCGAATTTTTCATGTTCCATTTTCAATATTCCGATTTTCAAACATTCCGAATTTTACACATTCCGAATATTTATAATTCCTAATATTTATCATTCCGAAATGTGAACATGACTCGTCCAAGTCATGTGTTTATCATTTCGAGTTTGACTTTGCGAACAAGCGTGTCAAAAGTGATTTCGAGAAGTGCTCGCGTGTTCCTCGGAAAGATTAAAATATTGCATTCGATAAATATGATTGTTCTCATCAATATTCCGAGAAGAATAAACAAGCCTATAGTCATCCGTGCTGTGACAAAAACTTGAAAATTTCTGAAAAGTCTTGATAATAAAATGCGAAAATTGGCAAAAATAGTGCTAGTCTCATTGTGTGCGCGAAGCCGCGACAAACAATTCATCGCGTGAATAAATAACGCGCCAAAAGCTCGCGCGTCCCTACTCTCGTGGAGCGTTGCTCAAAGCATATACTCTAGTGAGCAAAGTGTACTAAATTAGCCGGTTTTGTCGAGCTTGCGCGGCAAAGTAGTGTCAGTGACCGTTGGCTCACGCGCCGCTATTTATTTATAAACGTGTACGATCACGCTGCAAGCTCTCGTGCGCGAGTTTTTACGATAAACACAGGCGCGCGACTTGCAACTCGTGTGCGATTAAATGCATACATATAGTTACGTAATTGTTAATGTCAAGCAGTCGCGCGCGCGAGTTTGTTTACCTCGGAAGCAGTGACGAGAACATGTGCTCGTAGTAGCGCGCTTACATAAACTCGACACACCTCCGATGACACGATGTTCGTGAGAAAAAAAAACGCTACTATTGAATACGAGATGCCTGCGTAGTCTTGTACTTGACTTTGAAAGTCATCGGATCTATAATAATGCATATTGTATGACGCGACAACGATTAGCATTCGCATTCGTTATTTGTCGAGCGCGAGATGTGCTCGTTGTCGAAGATAATCGCGACTGCCACACGATACGATCGCCTGATATCTTTGACATTTGCTGCGCTATAAGTGCACAGGATCGGTGTCGCACGCTGATACGACTACGTTGGCTCGATTGATTATTTCCACTCCAGCGTAATAGAGAAGAGAGAGGAAAAACACGATTGCTTCGCTCTAAAATTCAACAATGGCTACACATCGCGCGATCTGTCATTTAATCGTTCTCGTGTACAAGTGCCTGTACTGATAGGGATTGCGCTCGCCAAAACGAATTCGATACTCAAAAGTGATTAATTGACCGTTAGCTTTGATAAAAATAATAAGCAAGTGTTCGATGACTCGGAGCAGACCATGATCACGGGAAACGATACGGCGAAAAATAACAAACCGTTCGAAACTGCCAATGTACCAAAAATACAAAATCTTGCGTATCGCCTTACGCGTGTATAAAGCCACAATGGCCAGGGTGATTCACGCGCGTGCACTTCTCTCTCGCAGCAGCTTTACATTTATTGTGCTTATACGCGTTCGCGTGGCTCAATTCCAAATACGAGCGAATTGCGCAAGTTTGCTCGATATGACTCAAACGAATCGTTTCCATGTAGACAATTAAACGACACGAGAAAGGCTACATAACGGTAAGAATTACCAAGTTTTACAAAAATTCGAAAAATTTTCTCACGCAGACGTACTTGTATGCGTATGCGCGTCGCCTAATATATTCTTTGAACAATGTTTCATTGTGCTCCGTATTATCGTATCGTTTTAAAAAAACTATGTCCGGTGAAATAAATAATAGCTCGGTTTCAACCTGTTGAACGCAATCAAGACTTTTCATGACGAAAATCTGCAGACATTGATTCGAATATTTTACGATGATGATTTAATTCTCAGTGCAAAGTACGCATATTTTATAACAGCGAGAGATAACAGATGCGTGGGTGTGTGAGTGCAAAAGTGCGTTCATACAACGATACCCGGCCATGACCCTGTCTTTCCGCTCTTTCAGAACGTATTTTTTATTAGCTATACACGCGAGAAATCTTGTCGTTGTGCATACATGCATACGGATCCTCTGCTGAGCCAAAGAAGCACGTCAAAAATTGTTGCCAAATTCCATGAACTCTGCAAGTAAATAATGCAAAACATCTCTCCACCACACGAGACATCGATTGAATTAAAAACGTAAATTCATTTAATCAAAAGTCATTTTTATTTCTCTTTGATAAAGATGTTGAAATAAAAAGTCGATAAAAAATCGAAATGCTTGTTCTCGCGCTGGCCGAAGGGTCAACAAACTTGGGTATTATTACGTCCTCTGCTGCGGTGCATTGCACACTTTCTGGACTCATCTTATAAGCGTGCCACGCGGAGTAGTTCCATCGGGGATCGTTTCTCTTTGCACGTCCGAGTATTTATAGAGTTTAGTAGTAACCCGCCCTTTTTCCTCTATATTTACCCGGCACAGAACCAAGTGTGTATGCGCGCCCGAAGAATATCAAGAATTTTGGCACCGATCTCCAAAATTTTCAAGCCCTGCTAACTTCGTGGGGTATATAATCAAGCTGGAAATTCTGCAAGTGCGCTTTGGTCAGATCCCTCGCACTCGTTAACGATTACCTCAGGGAATTCCCTGCACTTCTATATTCTCTACTCGCAGTGACAATGCGAAACACGAGTTGTGCTTATAGCATGATTTATAGACCCGGAAAAACACGCGCCGAAATCGATTGTAAAAATAATGAAGCTTCTTTTTATTTATCAAACTTCTCGATGAGTACGCGTCCATTCGGACAAAAGTTTTTCCTCACAGCAAGTCGTAAAAATGTGACGACTGAGCTTCATTTATTCAAGAAAATCCAGCTCGTATGCAGCGGAACTTGCGACTAGTTCGAACAGTCGAGAAAAGTTTCGCGCGAAAAACCGCCAAACAACTCACTTGTTTTTTCGAGGAAGAAAAACATTCGTCGCGTTGTAATGGTAGAAGGTACATTATTCAAAGCGCCTATACATACCGGGAGATTGGTCGTTTGCAATACTCTGAGCTTTCCTAAATAATGAGGGAAAAATTCGTCACTTAAAAAAGCTGTCAGTGTGCATAAGATCGAATAACTTCTTTACTAATTCATGTAGAAGCGCGACAGTTTCGCTCCGCCTTCTCGTCTCATGGAATATTTATTCTGTTGGAAAAAAAATATTGATGCAAACTTAGTTTACGATATATACTATATTGTCTCATGATTTTGAATGCGTCCAAGTTTGTATTGATTCTACCTGCTATTATTTTCCTATAATGTTTTGATTGTCCCGCCGAAGGCGTATTGCGCACACGTACGCGAGCGTTTAATAATTAAAAGCTCAAGTGCCTGTGCAAACTATGCATGCATGAGTACTGTGTATATCTTCGTGATATGTCCACAAGCTTCGCATATTGTACAGTAGCATATAAATGATTCGAACACGATATGGACGAAAAGAAAGTTGCTTTTCACGCTTGTGAGGATTGTCAAGCTTGTCCGCATACATACATTTGCCCATAAATGCAATTGAATATTCATCAAACTGAGATCTAGATTAAAAGCACACGTACCGAGAGAGATAATGCATAATTTGCGAGAAAAGCCTTCATTTCGATTGGTAGCTCGATAAGCTGAAAAATTCATACGCCGCACGCTGAAACTTGCCGTCGCTTTGTGTCGTTAGATTTTTTTCTTTGTTTCATTTTAAAAAAATCACGCACTACAGCGACACGTTGACGCATCTGAATCGTCGTTTAAAGAGTATAACTTTACCACGCAGAGTCCTGAAACGAGGTATACATTACAATAATATAAAGATGCGACGGAAGCTCGAGCGGTTGGCCGTAGAGGAGATAAAAATACTCGCCCATACACGACGGAGCGAACGCGATAGCAGCAAAAATTGTGCATGGATCTTGTGCGTTGGCGAATTCGCGCCTCATATTCGCTAATACGTATTTTATCTTTTTGCTTGGTAGCTCGTACAATGCGGGAAACTCAATACGCATATTGTGCATAATTCATCAAAAGTTGCTAACGCACACTTTGAACTTCTGAGTATATATTATTATGATTTTTGGTTACTCCCTCGTTTCACAAATGAATTTCAATTTATGTTCTCCAAGGGCCCGCTCGTGAGGTATTTAAAACCTATCGATATGAGGCACTCGAAAGTAGATCCATAAAAATGCGACTAAAAACGAGAAGTTGGAATGAATTATTGCTCAGTGATGCGAAAAAAGATCGCACATACGCTTATACACATCTATAAATTGGATTTACTGCGAAGCTTTTTTTTTGCCGCAAACGCACACATCGATACAAAGGAAAAAACTCACGCGCGGAGGAGGGGAAATTTATTTCTTACCGCGGAGTTCGAAATTCAATTTTCCGTGAGCGCGCAAAGATTCTACAATAGGAAATAGGAAAAAAATGAACAAAATTCCGGGCCGACGGTTAAAGTATGTTAGCATTCATGTATACTCAAGATATGAGAAAAAATACATTATAACGTCTTCTTTTCTGTATTTGCACCAAAATGGTTTGAGAATTTCATACGAATCAGATTAGAATACGTACATTGAATCGTCATTTCGGCGCTCGTGAAAAATGAAACGTAACGGCGTGATATTGAATAACTTTTTGCCTCATTTTTTTTCTCATTAATCGCTGTATGCATTGCATTGTAAAGAAAACTCTTTATGCTCGCTCGTTCCATTGTTACGGAAAAGCAAAATTAAGTCGTACTTAGCGAATGAGTGTGATTTCATGACAGTCCGCAAATAGAAAAAAAACCCGCAATATTTCAAGACTTTCGGCGCCAGGAATCTCAACGTCCGAAATTTGAAATTCAACATTGTTTCCGACGACCCTTAGGTTACTTAATAACTACAGAAATCAATAGTTGAACAAAGAATAGCTGCAAACATAGAAGAGCTGCCTCGATTGGTGCATATATAATATAATGAATCATCGAAATATTTGTTCTCGGTATCTCTTGCTTTCCAAGCGAAGAGTTTTCAGCGCACAGTACAGCGTGAATTTATGGACGACGAAAAACTCACACTACAAGCACTTGTGCTGGAACAAAAACATTACATTAGCGCAAGTTCACTAAATTACATCCTGAAAAAGTGCTCGTACAAAGCCTTAATGCTACTCTGAAATACTATTTTTCGTAATAGCGCAATGTCAACGTTCGCATAATATTCTTGAAAATAAAGATAATAAAATGCGAATGTGTGCGCGGTCAAGTTTTTTATAAAATGCGAGAGGCGCACACGCATACACGCATACAATAGCAATAGCTCGCAAGAAGTGTAAGAAGGAGCACAGCTCGCAGTAGCAGCGGCCGCATGCGCATGACGTATACATTTCACTTTCCCGCTTGGCGGTATTTTTTTTATTCTCGCGCTGCACAAATGTGTATACATGTGCGCTTGTTCTTGCACGCTCGACAGCAGCAGTGGAATCGGCCTTGAAAGAGGTTCTTTGTGTGCTGCAACAGAGCGTCAGCGGCAGCGGCTGCGCGGCAGCAGTAGCAGTAGTAGCGAGCAAAAGAGTTATGTTTTAACGCGCGAGACCGAACGCCCGGCGGGTGGACAACCGGCTATGCTTTAACCGCGTCTGCTCCTGCGATTGATTAGACTCTTGCAACGTCATAAGCGAGCGAGTTTTTGCAAAAGGCCAGTAACAAAAATTATATCTTTTTAATAATTTTGCTCATTTTTCTTTATCTTTCACAAATCCAAGTGTATAATACATCGTTTCTCTCGTTTCTCTGATACAAAATTGAGGAAGTCACGAATGATGGCAACGGTAGCTATACAGCTCATGCTCGCGGTATCATCATCGCTTCTGCGCGCTAGAATGATTCAGTATTTTATAACGAGCAGCATAGCTTGATTATTATGTCCTCGAGCGAGGCTCGGCTTTTCGTGGAATACGTATCGCGCCGATTCAAACTCGGATCTCTCGATTTTCGCCTCAAAACTCGACGAAACCGCGCTCGACAGCTGAAACTTGCGACGCTCTCAATGCCACTTGATATTGTGACAAAGCAAATCGCGTGCGAACGTAATAGCATAAATTACATGTTTGCAGTTGCACGAATAAATGAAGAAATTATATGCATATAATAAAATATATAGAAAGTAGGGCAGAGCCGCCGCCGTCGCCGCGCGTTTATTATAATTTCGCCTTATCTAATGAATCTCTCTCGTGTACATGCACGAATACACACGTACGCACACAGACAGACAGCCACATCACACGCACAGAGCGCTGCTAATTACGCATTGCTCATCGGACTGTTTTCTCTTTCGGATTCTAATAGCTCGTTGGAATAGAGGACAAAGCGACCAAAATACGTATACCGCAGATTTTCCTGTCTGGATAAGAATCGCCAATTTCACTCTCACTAACGTAATACGTGCTGCTGCTCCATACCATTTCGTGCGTTCGCGCAATAGTCGCTTTGTTCGACCGAATCGACAAATCGTTCCCAAAATTTTATGTTAGACAACTGCAATAGATATGTCAACCCCATTGCGTGCGTGTCCTATCGCGAGATCTAGCCGGTTTTTTTTCCAGAAAGCTGCAGTGTATTTTACGTCGATGCGATAATCGTGCAGCTATTTCTTTCAAAGAACGATGAAATAAAAAAAGAACGAGAAATACACGATTGCGGAAGTAAGAATAGCTGTTATTCAAAGACGTATCTGTGCCTGATATTACATACACGTGCGCGACAATGTAAAAGTGTTTAATCGACATGTCGCGTTACGCATCGCGTGCTTCTAGAAAATCGCATCGATCGGGCCAGTTATACATTAGACGTATGAAAATAAACCTAGCGGGGGTGTCGGCGTGTTTTCTTCGAGTGCATTTCGTCGTTGTACACGGCAGTTGCTTTTTGTGCAGTTTACACGAGCACATTTTACAAAGGGCATACACGTACGTACGACAGGATGAGTCAGTGCGCACTCGAGCCGCGAGCTTTCCCTCTCGGCGAACGTATAACGCGCTGCTTTTCACGCTCTATGCGGGTACTCGATAGACCACGCGCATGCAGTTTTTCTTCCTCGTACGTCATTGCGACGCGAGGTGAATTTTTTTTCCAATTCATTACGGAAGATGATCAATCGTTTCTCACGCCGCGAAACAATGAGCTGGTAATGCGCCTGCCCGATCTACACGTACACGTAATAATTATAGGATTTTTTTTCCTCGGACGCTCGCTGCTCTCTTCCTTCGATACGATATGAACTTGAAAAGTTTCGAGCGTGCTCATCCGAGCGCGAAGTTCACGACTAAGCACGTAAGTGGCGCGATTGTTCGATGTATCGACGGCTGGAACGACGTCTACTGCTGCACCCGTTGCTCAAGGACAAGCTTACAGCGGCCAAAGAGATAGCATCTTCCTGGTCGACTCGAGCCAAGTCCGTATGTACACGTGCGCCAAGTGGAACAATAGCGAGGTGCCAGTTTTGTAAGTCAAGCTCGACCTGCACTCGTAGCTGGACAGAGAGAGAGAGAGAGAGAGCAAGGGAGAGATCGATGTCCAGGGTGGCAAAAAACTCTCGATTCTGGTACACATCCTCGAAGCAAAAAGCTCAGTCGATACATCGAGCACTCATAAATCGATCGAGAAACGGTGTACGTGTAAGTGCATCGTCGATACCCATGTGTGCGCGCGCTCGCGTAAGCCAGTGCACAATGCATTATTGGCGCGCGCTCGCGTACGAGCCTACAAGCAGGCGCACTGCACCGCTCGCTCCCGAGTATTCATCTTTGTTCCCGCATGGCAATAGTAGAGTTTATAATAACCTCGAGGCACAGTGGCAACGCTAGATTTTCTTTGTTTCTTGTGGAGCGCGCGGATGCATCAATACAAACTTGGGCGCACTTATCGCGCTCCAGCCTACAATGCGTACGTGCGTGCACTGTTCGCGCGCGCGCATGTATGTGTGCAAAAGGACTTTTCTGATTTAGCTGTAATTTCGTTATAATTATTCGCATAGTAAAATATTGAAGCGTATAAAGCAAGAGGCTGCGCGTTCGCAGGAATTTTACGTGCGAGCTTCGTTTGAATACGTAACGATTAGTTCAGCGAGCGAAGCCGGGCCGCGAGGAAATCCCATTTTTCGATACGTTTCAATTCTTCGACAAAGACAATCGAATCGTTATAACATGAGAACTCATTTTCAGCACTCAAGTATCCCTTGTATGTAGATCATCGATGCATTCGAGCATAATCGTTCGTTGCGTAATGAGAAAAAAGAGTATGAAAAGCGAGTTTGAAACAAAAAAAAATAGAATCGTTGATGCCTTAATGATGATGATAAGTCGTTAAATGTTCACCGTATATACGCTACTACGCGAATGTAATATTATTTCGAGCAAAAAGAGAGAACAATGAAAAATCCACGCATGTATCATATCGCATTTAGTGTCTAATTGCCAACTACATCGCCGCCGCCTCGGTTGACATTGAAGCGCATTAACAGCGGGTGCTTTCAGATGTACATTTTGATTTATGCGTTCTGCTGCGAGTCATAATCGCGCTTCACCCGATGCAGTATATATGCGCCAACACTGCACGTCAACACGCAAAAAAGTACTCGTCTCGTAAGTAAATCGCGCCCAAGGCTCGCCCCTTTCAAGCTCATTTTTTCGTCGACTGAATTAATTTCTGCTGACCCTTGTAATGAAGCTTTTTTTGAGTACTCGAGCTCAGTTATTAGCGCTGAGAGGAAAGTGTTTTTCGAGGCGATGTTTGCTAGCGATTGCAACTTATGCATAATTTATTGAAAATTAGGAAAATCGTTCGTGCGATAAAAGAAGCGTCAGGAAGTGATAAAAGCGTAATCAACTCGCTAAGCCGGACCATGCTTGGAACAATAAATACAGCATTGATTGGCGCCTGATGTTACTCTGCGCTGCTATACGTGTGAGCGATGGATTTTTTACGAGCTTCGTGAATTAACGTTTCGAGTCACGAATCCATAGGCCAACAACAGCGTACATAGTTACCAATTCGAACGCTGCTGTTGAATTTTTCGCTGGACTCGTTAAAAAGTAATATTTTTTTTTTCGGCATTCCATTTAAAAATGTACAACGTTTAGTTACGCGTACGTGAAATAAAAAGTATAGAAAACGACGGGCGAAAGGGACAAAGAAGAATCACATCCATCGCGAGTTTATTAATAGAACGGTGGTGGGTGCATCGCGACACGAGGCTAAATATATGAATGCGTGTGTGCAGCGTACGGCGTTGATACCAAGTTCTAGAATGATCATAATGATGGGGAATTTGTCGAGCGCGAGAAAAAGAGGTCAGCTGCCGCTGCGAATAGACGCGCGCGCCTCTATATAAAATATATCATACATAAACGGTGACCAGCCAGCGAAGAAGGCACTAATCGTCCACTTTTATTCCACGACATTTTCTATATATGCATACATAGATATAAGAACGGGAAATTTATAATATATTGGCATCATCGTAGCTCGAGGTTATCGGCTACGAGCGCACATCTGCATACGTGCTGTCTCTGTCTTCTATATATGTGTGACTTATTCCGTTTTATCATCGTACAATAGTTACTGCGCAGCTACGGCTCGAGCTCGGGTAGGCGCCGCCAATGTGTCATAATTTTATCTGACTAATGCGAAAAGAAAAAAAAGTTTGTAATGTTTATTACGATAAAGAAACGCTTGTCCGTATGCGCGAGTATATAATGTGTAAGCTGCCTCTCGACTATTATGGATAATGTAGCTGCAATTTTTCTACTTTATTACACCACAAGTATTGGGCAATACGACTCGATCTAATAAACGCGCCGTACGTATAGCGCGCCGCTACATTAGCGCGTGCAGAGCGCGCGACTTATAAACACATGACGTCAGGCCAATGCAGCGACTTGTCGCTTTTTTCTCTGGCTGCACATAGTAAAAGTGTTTTTGTTGCTGTTTTCTGTCCACAGATCGACTACCTCGACGATCGAGCCAGACTCTGAGCTCGCGAGACAACGCGATGGTTCTGGTGGACTCGGACCTGTCGAGGCTGCCCCTGCCGGACCTAGTGCTCTCGGCGGTCGAACAGCTGCCCTCGGCGGCGCCCCAGGTCACGGTCTCGGCGCCCAGCAGTCCGACGCGAGACGCAGCTTTTCAATTTCCCGAGTGCAGCGGCTTCGGCAGCGGGACTCTGGCGGCGACGTCGCTGCTGCCCGTGCCCTGTCCACGACCCAAGCCGCGCCGACGGAGACTCACCAGCGAGGGATCGCTGCCGGAGAAGTTTCAGCAACAGTCGTCCTGCCACTGCTCGATGCGCCACCACGACTGCTGCACGCACGGCAACTCGTGCTGCGGCCACCACTTGGCGGCGAGCCTCGACGAGCGGGAATGGGCGAGCGTCGGAGCGAATCTCAGGAACATCGCCGACGACTTTCACGCATCCAAGGCAAAGGTGAGTGAACGCTTATGAGATTACACTTTTTTTTTTTCAATCATCGTCGGGTCGACGATGGCATTAGCAGCTCGTTTCGTTCAAAATTCAGTGAGAAAATGAAATTTCCTCGTGCAATTATGCGACGCTAGGTTTCTTCGCCGCCTGCAGAAAGAATAAAGGAAGGCGCGAGATAATAGAATTTAAGTAGAAACAGCCGCACCGTGTCCCAGAGCTTATCAATTAAACTACAGTCCCCATTCTTTCGCCGGCTCGAGCACGGCCAGGCGTACAATGAAATTCGCGCCCGAAACGTACAATGAGAATTAAGGAGGAATATACGTGCCGGGTCATTTCTAGCGAATACTCGAGATTGGGTTGCTTCCTCCCTCCTTTCGATTCTGTAGAGATTTCTTCAATTTCATGGCTGTCTTTTAAGCTTCGATCACTAGTACTTAAGCAGTAATAATTAGAAAGGCGCGCGTGCGAGCAAAATTGAATTGGACGGTTAAAAATAAAGACCCGTATAATAGGGAGGCGAAGAAAAAAATAAAATAAAACGACTACGAGAACAAGAGCTTCGAATCGAGAAAGATGAAAAATTTATCAAGGCCATCAGGGAAGGCAATGGTACTTTTCATCGCGTCGTGTACGAATATTCGAGCAAAAATTCAAATCACATAACAAAAAGATTAGTTGGTCGCTTTCCCTCGGGCACACCTGGTCCAAGCTTTTGACACAAGTTATGGCCAGTAGCAGCAGCAGCAGCAGCAACGGCAACAGCAAAAGTCAATTGATTTTCTCTTTCTCGTAATACCTCGGCGCGTATACATAATGTAGGTATATACAGCGTAAGATAACAAACTTGAGTAATCATGCGTGAAACGGAGAAAGGCCCGGAGGAGATGCAGCGAGCGCAAAAGACGCTGTTGCTGTTGCACGCTCCAATATATCTAGAGAGTTGGTCTTTGCTCGTGTATTTCCTTGCGCCAACAGCACCTTCGGGCGATTCTCTCTCTCTCTCCTCTCTCCTTCTGCCTCGTATATACATACGCGTATATACGCTGCGGCTGCGGTAGCCGCACTGGGAATATATAGCGCGCGTATACGTCTGCAAAGATATATGGTATATTTATGATACCCCGGGGAGGCGATGAGCAGCAGCCAGTGGTATAGCAGTAGCAAGCGGACCGGCCGATAGCCCGTGTAACTCCTCTTGGCTGCTTTTGCTGCTCTATGCTTTGTACGTATGCGTACGAGCGAGTGCATCAGCTGTTGTAGGAGAGAGTGCCGCCCTCGAGGCGCCGATCCGCACCGGCAAGTGTTTCTCTGGGTCTTGAACTTGCTCGGCTGTGTCTGGCCGTGTCTACCATAAAATATGGAACGCTGAATATATATAAGCGCGCAACATTGCTAATGAACAAATAGCCCCGATCTATGCGAAGCGCGGAAAAACGAGAGCAAAACTCCCTCTTAACGACGATTTGTTCTCCATATAACTTGCGCTTCGTGTCTTTGTTCCGACAAAGTACGAAGTCTCGTCGAGCCGAATCAAGAAAGTTAGCCCCCGAGACATTTTTTCTAAATCGACACTAATAAGTTGTTCGTGTCACGACTTTGCCGCTCTCGACCGAGCTCCACCCGCAATTTCACTCGTAAAAAGCGCGCACACATCCTCCTCGTTTTTTACGAGCTCTCCTCCGTGCGACTCTTGATATTTGCGTTCGACTGTGCGCGGCCGATCGTAAAAAAAGTCGATCGCTGTGTACTTATTAAGATGAATATACGCTAGTTCCACTGCATCGAGAGAAGCAGAAAAGAAGAGAGAGAAGCCAGGCTTGTTATCCTAATTGTATTCGTTTGACTTTTTTCGCCGCGCGCCGGAGCATTTGTTTTGAGAATCGTCGCGTGATGGAGTACGCGCGCAGCAGGTGTATAAACCGCTCGCCTCTTCCTACGTCGCGTGCGCCCGAAGAATAAGTTGTTTTCTCTCGGCGAACGAGACGGAGAAAGGTTTTACGATTCGTTATCGATTTCCGCGAGACGGCAAACTCTTAGCTGCTACCGCACGCGGTCATAACATCGGAAATTGAAGAAAAAAAGCCCAACAGATGCGAAAGGGAAACGCTCTTTTTTCTTGCCACGGTAATGATTATCGTTAAAAGCTGTAAATATTATTAAGTAGTATTATCACTGAACTATGCTTCACTTGCGTTATGCCAACAAATAATATCTATCTAGTTCTGTAAAGGCTCGAGCTAGAAAATGTGGGCAGTCGCTGCACGCATTTCTCCGCGGAACGAAGGATTGAGTTTCCATGAAAACCAACTCTCACTCTCTGTCATTGATAATAAACTGTCGATTGCACTGAAAATGCTCTAGATTGCGCCAATGCTATTGTAGATATTATTCCGATAAAAGCCAAAAACCCAGCAGCCGATGAGAAATGCGTGTATGAAAATGTCACGATCTAATAAGCGAATCAACTCAGCTTCGATTTTGATTATTGATCGTAAATTTCTTGGAAACACAATTCCGAATTTCTTCGATCATACATTTTACTCAAAACTAGCCTCTCATTTCTCCGAAACAATCTCGCTCACACGAATCGCGTTAGACCTCGGTATAAATATCGATAATATATCTAGCCATGCTTGTGTATTTGCCCAATCGAGTGTAGGACGCATATTACAGGCAACGATGCATCTCGCAACATTTTTGAATATTTTACACTTGTAATAATTTTGAGTAGCAATGAAAGCAGCAACAAGGACATACGAGCAAAGGATCGTTGGAGCTCGTGCGCGTGCAGTTATTTCATCACGCAGCCAGACTATTTTATCAAAAGCATTTGATATTTAGAGAAATCTCAAAAGTGCAGCATGTGACTTTGTCGATCAAGCGGAATATTACGGATTACATTGATGAAAGTTTGTTTTCACACGCAACGCGTATGGCGCGAAAAAGTCAAACAGAAGATTGAGACGCTCTCAGCTCTCGGGCTGGCACGCGCGAAATTAGAGCCTCGTGCGTGTGTATATTTTCGTCGTGCATCTCGCAACCCTCCTTAAATACATACCAAAAAAGAACGTCGAGCATACGTAGGATGGAAAACAGAAAGGCAGCTAACTAGCTGCGCTGGTTATAATACGGCTAAAAGTGGCACAAGAGAGCTACGCAGGGAAAGAAAAGCCAGCGCCTCGCACCGCCGAAAGAGTAGATTTATACGTTAAAAGTCGAGCGTAATACGACGGCTCGCTTGCGCACACACATATATCGACGTTACGGCGCGGGAGTATAACGAAAGCGAAAAAAACGAAACTCCCGCCCGAGCTTATTTGTCTTGGCCGTTTTTTAAGGATGCTGTTTATCACGTGGCTTTTTTCATACATCAGGCAGCGCGCGTGCAGTTGACTGAAACGCGCGAAGCGACGATGGCAAAATAAATATTCAATCTTCGTCAAAATGCGAGAATGCGTATATATGTTGCTGCCTCGAGAGGGAGACAAAAGTCTCGTATAATTAACGCAGATATGTGCTTCTTGAATATACAAGGTGCGAAGTTTAGAAATTGCAGCCGCAGCTACAGTCAAGTTTTTCTCACTCACGCAAAGTCAAATCAGAAAATGGTATCTCGTCGTGATAATCCTCGACTGTATTGGTGCGGGTATTAGCGTGCACGTAACGTTCACACTTGCGTCACATATCGGCAATCGGCTTTTAACGCAGCGTGATAAAAAGTCGCGCGCGCGACGCTAAAATCTCAGGCTTTCTTGCCTACTATATAATCGTTTCGTATAATCTCAGGTAGTGCTCTCCCATATTTAACCTATACGCGTATAAATTGCAAAGAAACAATTTAATTAAATGAACTTTGCAGCGCGTGACAGACGATGCAGATGTGTGCTGACTAATAAATAAAAAATTATTAATCGACTCGGTAGATTTCATCATTTTTAAAAGATAATCTCGCAACCGCAAGCACCTCTACAAATTACCAATAAATCAATGCCACGCGCCTCTCTCTCTCTCTCTCTCTCTCTCTCTCTCTCTCTCGGGTTTTTCTCTCTTTTTCTCTCTTTTCATTGTTTGCTGCGTACAAGTATGGAAAAGTCTCAATAAGAGTGCGAGCACACACGCACGAGCGAGCGAGATGTTCTAAGAAAGGGAAGTCACTCGAGGCTAATAGTTTCTTCGGTGCGCAGACCGAGGCGAGGCATGCATATCATGGCTCGCTTTGCGCAAGTGTGATTTTCATCGCGTGTGTGCGAAGCAGCGTCTCTTGGCTGCAGGTCTAAGCTATACGAGACTAGCTCTCGCACACACGCCGCGTGTATCGCTGTACAATGAAACGGTCAACGGACAATCGAGAGAGATTGGCGGCGGCAAATCGTGGCACCCTTAGCCACGGGCTCGTCGCGTCGACTCCGTATTTACTCGCGCGCTTATCTCCTTCGAACGTTGCCAGCGAGCAATTACGATCTCGCCGCGATCGAATGCATATTACATGTGTGTGTGTGTGTGTGTGTGTGTATACAAGCTTGTGCAACTATTTTCAATATATGTAGCCATAAGCGCGCAGCGAGTTTCTATGTGTATTCCATAAACGAGTCCCGAGGTGCTGATCCTTAGTCGCGCCGCGTATAAGAGAGACAGAAAACGTACTTATCGCTTATGCTATAATACGCTTCTATAGACAAGCGCTGCGCTGCTCGCCATTGGGCGTACCGAGCCTTCTGATGCCTATAGAGCACAGCTTTCGTAAGAAGAGAATATATAAAATATATACTCACGATAGAATAAATACGTGCAAGTGTGTGCTCTTGTGTATAGGTGCGTTGTTACTGGAAAAATCGTTATGACAGAAACTCGCGCGAGCTTGTATACGAGTGCGCGCATTAACACGAAGCCATAGCTGTTAATATTATTAATGTAGGCTCGCTTGCTCGAGAGAGATTATCAGCAAACTTGATTTCATTTCATTAATATTAGACATATGCGCACAAATATTGGGTCGAGTGCTCATAAGAACCGACGATCGCTGCGGCTACGACGTCTTCGCCGCTAAATAACTATTTCGCAACGTCCTTTTGAGTAATAGAAAAAAATGTCTCTTTTGCATGCGCTTACACACGCGTACGCGCGCTCGCGCGCATGTAGCGCATTTTGCGTTTCAATGACTTCGTTTATACTCGTTATTCAGTTTGATAAATCAAGTCACTCGCTCGATCGTGTTTATATGTTTATAAGACATTTACAATTGGATTTCGAAAAGAAAATCATTTACATCTAGAGACGAATATCTTTTAGTTCGTCGTTTTTTCTTTCTCCCGCGCGATATTGAATTCTCCAAAAGCGCAAAAGATGACACACGCTGCTATACAATACCTAAAGCGCTATATCTCACTGATAGAAAAACTTTGATATTAATTGAGGAGGAGTCTATGAAATATAGGCAGCTTATGGCGCATACGCACAAAGGAGGCTCGATCTTGTCCTTATAATTCTCCTTTAATGTGACGAATTCGGCCAAAACACGAAAATGACCGCACTCATATCATCGGGATGACTTGTATGGAGCATGGAGCTATAAAAGCTCTTACAGCATGCGAATACGCTAGGGAGCTTTATTATCAGCACTGCCACACCCTCCCCAATTCTCGCCGTAACTCGAATGCAAGCGAATATTATCGGAAGTCAAATTATTGTTGCTGACTCTTTGCACTGACTCGGGCGATAAAAATGATTTGCGATTAGGGGTCCTTCTGGCGCAGTCTCTTAGTGACTTGGGTTAAAATTATTTTTATTTCATCATTGTTCCGAGTAAAATAATCCTGGAAAGATAAGAGCGCGCACAATTAAAATATCGCCGTTGTTGGTTCTCTCACTTCACGAGGAGTGAAAAAAAGAGAAGTAAGAAAAACGTGCGCGATACCGCTGGCGAGACACTCGACGCCCAGAAAAACATCTGACTCATCGTTATTCGTAAACACTAAAGTACCATCATACTCTACTCGCGCAGCTCGAGAAAAATACCTTCGACAAGGCCTGGAGAGCTTTCGTCCTAATTGGGCAGGAGCGCTCGAAAAGCCTTTGTTTCTTGCGATTTTGCGATCGTTCTCTCTTCTCCTCGGCTTCGCGCGAAATTCAAGAGTGATAAGCGCGAAACATCTGCTCCTATCTACTCAGCGATGTTGAACGAGAGCACTCCGAAGAGATTCTTATCCTTTGCTGATTTGTCTTCTTTTGCATCGTGATTTTGAGATAGAGAGTGGAATTTATTTAATAGCCATAATTAGTTCGCTATTTTATGTACGAATAACTAATAACAAACTTTTGCTTTTCTCATTTGTTGCAGGACGCAGAGGTAGAAAAATCAAGGCTATCCTTTATCGGGTCGAGCTTTGGATCGTCAAGCAGCCTCAATAGCAACAATCTAAGTGGCAGTACATCCGGATCTACGGACAGCCTCATGTCACTTTTGATCCCAGCACCACTTCGAGAGACCCTATGGACGACGTTAGCTCTATATCTTGGCTGGCGGCTTGTATCGCGTCTGCGATAGGACGCGCTTGACGTCTGCTACAACAGCAGCCAATAGCAGCTGTAACGAGTATATGTATACATACAAACATATATATCTATATATTTTCAACTTGAAAAACTGATGCCGATGGTACTCAATACGATGATACCGTTACCTTTGTGGTGAGCCGAAGGCATCGATACTTTTGGAGTGCTGCAAACATGAAGTGTGTCCAAGAGACAAAACGACGGAATGGCCCTCCGGAAAGTCGAGTTTAACAATGTAACCTCCTCCGCTCGCTTAATTTCATATAGTCACTTGCGCTGAAAATACTGAGCGCTGCTGATCCCCGACCACGCCTGATCTAACCTAGTATGGATCAAGACATTGTGATATTTACTTGGGGAGAAGCGGTTTATTCTTCAAAAAGACAATTTTTGTAAATGATTTAGAAAAAAAACATGAAAGTACTGTGTTCGTTAAACATGAAAAAGAAATCGAATAAAGATAAAAATTGTTTGAGCGCAGCGCGAGGATGAAGAATTGCCAGCCTCGACTTTTTGGCCACTTCTGAGTGCCATCTTACGTGAATATATGTTTATGTTGCGCAAAGTCCAAGCAACGTCAAGACAAAAAATGCGATGTTTTTCTCCCGCGCGAGTTCGAAGCAGTTGCGATGCAAAGCACAATAATGTATAAGGAGGGTAAAGGACGTGGGAGGGTATATTATCTTCTTTTTTTATGAATTATTATATGATAATACATATTTAAACATGCTGAAAGACACGATAAAATGCGGATAGGCATGGAGAGATAAATAGAGAAAAATAATAGAACTGCAGGGGTGACATAAGATCCAAAGAGAAGACTTAGATCCAATAATAATCAAATAATGATCTCATTATGGAATAAATATGAAAACAAAACAAAGAGAATAAAATAAAAAATTATATAGTGTGATGATTGCGAAATGATAGAGCAGGCAACATGATAATTGTGTATAAAAGTGGCTCACTTTTTTAAAATTAGATTCGTGATTGACGATGATTTTTCTGACCACGCTGATTATCGATTATATCGAGAGACACCTGCCTTGATACGTGCCAGCGGCTCGCGTCATATCACGGACGAATGTTAAAGTGTGAATATTAAAAAATAAAGTAAGCGAATTGTGATTTTTAAAAGGATAATATAATATATGTATATTATATATATAATGATATATTTATAAAATATACTATTACTTATGTAAGTGACCATGGTTGACGAAAAAACTTTTTTTATTTAGGCAATTGTAATTATTTTTAATGTTATAGTTTGTATAGCGATGCTTAGAGTGTGCGCGTTGAAGAGAAATGAGAGGGATAGAGAGAAAGCAAAAAATCGAAGAAATTTAACGAATCAAGAAAAGTAATAACGACGACCGTCCAGCGGTCGTTGGCACGTATAAACGCGTCGATCGATATTTTGTACATAAATGTATAAGTATATAAATATATACACAAAAATGAGCGGACTTTTGTATGGCAAAAAAATTCATGAAAAAAAGTGAACACAGCACGTGACATAGACCGGATGTCGTTCGTGTGCGAATAGAAATAATCTGAAGGTGTGATAGAGCTTTTTCTTTCTCGTATTCAATAAACCGCGACGTGCGTGTTGAAAGGGGCAACAAACGCGCAACACACGCATCAATCGTATTTTATTTAATAACATTGAAATAATTAATTACCGAACGCGAGACAATTTGAATACTGCTAAAAAAACACGTGAAAAAATATAAAATACACAATTGAATAATGTTAATGCACACGCGAATCCAGTAATAAGTCGAATTAATTAATTAAAGTAGATAATTGATATTATAGATCGAGGTGTGCGGCATCTGAATTGGCTAGCTGCTACACCCGTGGACAGTTTTCAAATGATCTCCTGGTAGCTTATAGCTCTTAGTGACACCTTTCGTCTATCCAGCGTTGAAAGTTTTACTTAACGCAGGATTTTCACGACTGACGAGAGGAAGTCTTTAATTTTCCCAAATGCTTTCTAATCTCTATTTTTTCTTGATTTTTTTTTTATTCTCTTACCCTTTTTTTATTTCTTGCACTATTTTCCTCTTTTTGCTGAGTCTTCGCTACATTCCCTCCTTTTATTTTTTGCTCTATAAGACCGTCTTGTTCGCGTACTTTTCCAAATCGCCCATTCAACGTCTTCGGTTGCTTCTAAATTATAAGCGGTTTTTTAGCTAATGAATTTTTCATTCAATTGAGAATTCTTTTCTTTTTAATAAAATAAGCCATCAATAATAAACCAAACTTATATGTATTTTAAATGCCTAAATGACTAAATAACTATAATATAATTCACTTTTACACGTAGAAATATATTATGTATTGATTTCAACTATACGCTATCGCTTTTTATCCATTGCCGTATGTCATACAGATTTTTTTGCAGTTCAAATTTTGCTTTTGTAAATGAGAAAATTGATGAAATGCATTGCTTTTCTAAGTATCGCTTTATTCACGATAAATTTCGTTTCCACTAAGGTACCGTGAAACATGAAATTAAATGAAATGGATATATTTATTTCGATTACGTCGATATTTAAAGCCTGATATTTATAGAGAAAAAAGTGAAGTAGAGGCAAAAGTGCGTGCTTGTAAATAGAATTGCTTCTTTTTTATTTTACTTTAAGGTACCATTGCATTTTTGTTTATGGTTATCTTCGTGATTTGTTTTTATTATATATTTTTCTTTTTTTGAGCATTTATATGTTTAATTATTTCTTATATATTATACATGTTTTTATCGCATTTACAAATGCAAACCCTTAGAACAGTAAACCAGTAGAAGCATTTTGTAGTTAGTATAGTCAGCCATATGAAAACATAAATAATAATCTATAAATAAACCTCGATAAAGTCTATGTACATGTAAGCATAAACAAAAGTATATATTGCATAAATATATTTTAAATGATATATTTGATGATAAACAACGCGATGATTGTTTTTTGGAATGAGCAGAATAACAGAAAGTTTTGGGATCGCGAATTGTTGAATCGTGTATCCGACTTTGTAGACGTTGATTTGATCGAGCGAGTACAAAGTAACATAAAAATGAGCTGCACAAAAATCAGCGGTCGTTTTTTACAAATCTTATCTTCAGGACGTCGTTGATTTCAATCATGTCAGTGGATGAACATTTTTTCAAAAATTACTGAGCCTCAAAATTTTTATAGATACAAAAAATGAACAATGCTCTGTAGATAAGACAATGTTTTAGAGAATTGGGAGAAAAATTATAAGCTGTAACTGTGACAATGCGGATCGTAGGGAATGGGCTGTAACTTCTTACAAAAATCTGACTCTATTCATTTTTTTTACAATTTGACGAAGAAAATTTCAAGTTTATACAGTTCGTTCACCTTCAGATCCCCGCGCGTCAAAGCGTCACTGTGATCTCGTAATTATTAATAGATATATTATTATAATAATGAAAATTATCGTAATGGACATGTAACGTTCCTTCGTCAATTACTAAATTTAGCATCGAGTTATTTTAAAATTTTACCAGCTCAATAATTCGATTGATTATTGTTTTCGAAATTTAAACTTGAACCATTTTTTAATTTATTTGTAACGAAGTGACATTTTATTTGCAAGTTTCATTAACGATTCACTCTGTTATGTGTATTTTGTACCCTTTAATTTTTAGTCTTAAACGTACTTTATAAATGAACTTTCGAATGATCTCTCAAAGGCATCGATTGCAGGGCGAGTTTGCATTTTTCCGGTGTCTTTCGTTCACTACTAATGATAAGATTTGTTTTTAATCAGACTTAATTTTTAACTTTTTTTACAAATGTGATGAATTGTTTTTCTCTTTCGCTATCTCTGCGAATTGTACAGGTTTAGGGTAATGCGAAACAGAGAAATCATGTGCATGAAAGACACCGGCTCTTATCGACCCACCTCAATTGAAGCGTGTCCTTCGACGACAATGCGTTATGTACAGTTAGTTTATTTATTGTCAGTTTTATATTGTCTTTATTATTATACTAATTATTATTATATATTTACTATATTGATAATATTATTGAAGATAAATATAATTATTTTATTTTAATTGATGCTGACATTGTTCTTTATCGATTGCATTTCGTGATTTTTATGAAAGAAATAACTAAAAAATACTAACGGTAACGATCTGAGACTCATTGACATATTCCATTGTCGTTTTCTTACCTCGTTGCATATAAAGTAATAGCTAGTCTCTAAAGTAATATTCACGAAATTTCATTGCAAAAAGTTGAAATTGATTTTGATACACTTTCTCCTTTTAATTTTAGTAATATTTTTCAACGGCTGAATCGCGTCGAAGGCGTATATTTTGTATTTTGAACAAAATTCTATGGAAATAACGATACGTAGAGCGTATGTAGAAAAATATAAAGTTTGGAAAGTTACGCAAGATGTGATTCAGTTTTTTAATGTATATTCCAAATCAAATTTCAAAAAAATGTCTGAAATCATATTTTCAATCCATCATCCATAGTATTATCCATTTAATCATGACAGTATTCAAAATATTGCTTTTTCAATTTTTCCTTGTGACTGACTTTCATTTGTCATACTTGATTAATACTTTAAAATGGAAAAAAACAACGAAAGGGAAAATGGTAATGATATGTTGTACTATTAACAAAAGCACTGACACAATCACCTCCGAGTTATCAAGTACAAATGAAAATTTGATTTGATTAGACTGCCTAAAGTTTGCCATAGGAAATGAAAATGTGTTACGAGAGGTTCGCGATCGATTGTTCATTCTAAAAAGCCGTGCCAACGTTAGTTTACGTGTACTCGATATACTCCATACTTCTTCGATCCATTTATCTGACTATTTTTTGATGATTGTTTTTAATTTCAATCAAATACTTAAATACATCTGAAATTTTTAATAGAGTCAAAGTAACTGATTTGCCAATACCCTTCAA
Organism: Trichogramma evanescens; assembly: GCA_902732785.1. NCBI lineage: Eukaryota > Metazoa > Arthropoda > Insecta > Hymenoptera > Trichogrammatidae > Trichogramma > Trichogramma evanescens. Next base: position 24,988 of record CACVKI010137076.1, on the reverse strand, counting down.
GTAGTTAGAAAATCTTACTAGATACCTTGTGATAAAGTCTGGACGCTAATAACTTATTCTTGTTTGGCTGAAGACATATGAATTTGAAAGAAAATAAACAATCACTTTTTTGCATTTGATAAATATTTTTCTTAGATAACTTTCTGTCCAGATGACCAATCCAAAGATACGACCAAATAAAGAGTTAAAGAATGATGTAGAAGAAAGCTTTTTCTTATACTTGCTTGAAGAATTTGGCAAAATCCAATAGTTTAAAATACCTAAGAAAAAACCGACACCACAAAACTATGTGATGCATAGTAAAAGTACTAATATCTGGCAGATTTTTCAATACTCCAAGTAATTAAAAAAATATTACTCTGATAAAGATGTTCAGTTTTACAATAATGATTTTGGTTAGAAAAAAATCGGAAAAATTTTAGACGCTCATCCGTTCCGAATTATCAAACGATATTTTTACGAAGTACACGGAGCGAAGTTGTCGAGGTACAGAAACCGAACATAATGATGCTGTGTTAGTTAAGTCACTTAAAGATCTTACGTTATTATTACTACATTTATTTTATTTTATAAACACGATATTATCATGTTATTAATTTTATCAGACTATATGAGTTTTACAGTATCGTAATTAATGCGATATTTGTAATATTAATATTATTTTTCTCTTAATCTTATAATTACTTGCTATAACACGTTTAAAATTAGAACTCACTCTCTGCAGATGATTATTTATGGAGTATAATTAATCGTCGTACGACTCTGATCTTAATATTGTTTTTCGTCTTTGTGAAAATATTCCGTACTTTTTTTGTATTGCATATTTCAAAATACGTATAACTTTATTTTGCCTCTACTGTCCACGCCTGCATATTTGCGATTCAAAATTAAATTTATTGATCGAGTGAAAACTGGAAAAGAAAAAAGTTTTTTATGAAAATCATGACATTTTGTAAATTTTCGATGGTTTAATAAGATGAAGAGCAATTGATAAAGTGTAAGGAAATAGAGCGATATGCTTAAATGTGTATGCACGGGCAGGTGGCATCTCTCCGCTACCCGCATGTCTTTCATTGTACAGATTTTTTCACTTTTATATAGTTATAATATTGTAAACGTTACATTGTCGATAATTACGCCGGTGGTTAATACCATCGTTTTATTATTGTACTTGATTTTTTATTAAATAAATGTGAACAATCTATAAATATAGAAACGTTTTTATTTAATGATTATAACCTTCCCCATACTTCCTAACTTTTTATTTACTATTTTAAAATCGTCCAGAAACCAAATAAAGTATTGTAATAATTCAAAATGGTTATTATTTGTACTTTGATTTTATTTTCATATAACGTTTTATGCATTAATTTTTCAAAAAAATCCATAAAAATGTTTTTGCAATAATTTTTATAACGCACGTATGTCTTATTTTAATATAATATACAGAAATGTGTTAAATTAAATCTGAAATAGTTTCAACATAACAATGAAATAATTTGATATAATTAAAAAAACACCTTCTCTTTGTATAGTTGAAATTGCTTTGACTGACCATTCGTAAATGCTTCACCGTTCTGTCATCGGAAGTTTAAACTAGTGCCAACACCTGCTATCCGTCTTCCTCCCACGTAACTCTTCGATAACAGTTTGAATGGAAATTCGATCGCGAGGACAATCTTGGCTGGCGTGGTGCAAATGGGAACTTGGTCCAGTACTAGGGAGGAAGACCTTGCGGGGGAGCTTAGGTAGATATCCCTACTGCACCTGTGACGCTTGCGCGCCTTTCTAGTTACAGGGCGCTTAGGACTGCTTGAGAGAGAGAGAGAGAGAGAGAGAGAGCCCTAATGGCTTTCCTGAGACGTGCCATCTGGGCAACTCATTGCTGAGGGATGTAACCACAAACCAATCAGCTGCACTGTCTAATTCGACAGCGCACCAGAACCGCAAGGCGTGTTAGCATGTTTACGCGTATGCGCTTTGTACACCTGTACATGTAGATGTTTAGAAGGCGAGAGAGAAAGAGAGATCGGCAGACTGTCATACATATATATCTATCTATTCATGTTAATCTATCTGATTACACGCAGCTACTTGCCGTAGTAGCGATTTGCGTCAACATCTTATATCGTTATCGAAACGTCAAGTGCACAAAACATCGCAGGTTGTTTTCAGGCCTGCAAGGTACTCACCTTTCTGTGTCGCACACGCTGGCTTACACAGTGCGAGTGAGAGCTTATTACATGCGGCTGAGCCACACGGGTGCATTAATTTTCCTCTAAATCCGCAAGCTTGCAAGCTATCGGTCAAAGCGCGCGATTTTAAGCTCCACTCGCTTAGGCCTTGTGTCAGCTGCATAATTGCAGCGCGAGTGCTGCTGCATATTGAGATGCATTAGGTCATAAAGGGGATTCTTATTGGTCATTAGCACGAAATATTATGATCACGATGACTGATGCGTTACTTTTGGATTATTAGCTTGCGGTTCGAGCCTTCCAATAAACCTGTAAGGGCTTTTCTATCAATTCGATTCAAATGAGTTTCGACAATTTCATAACTTTAAGAATTGATAATGAATCGTATTGTATAGAGAAAAAATGTAATATTGATACTGGGAAGGATTGCAAAAAGTGCAAAAGCAAAGTACAAGGTCTTTGCTTAAATCGCTTAATTAATTCACGCAATGTAAGCCCTCTGCCAAAGCTCGGGAGTGGTCGTTACGCACGAATCGCTAGACACGTGCATTGGCAGAGAAAAAAAGCTCGCGCGCCAAAGCTAACGCATCCGAAGGGCATGCCGAGAGATCACAGGGAGGAGGACGAGCTCGTACAGTGCAGCGCGCATATGTTCCAATAGGTAGGAAAAATTCGACGCTCAGACGTGTCGCTGCAGGCAACTTTTCGCATAAATCGCTCGGTTACAACTCGATGCACCTGTGGATGCGCGTATTGGACTTTCAAAGGAGCGGCAAAAAGACAACGTTGAGTGGATCGAAAAAAAAGAACTAGTGCATTAATATGGCAACGTTCGTACGCGTGTATAATACATCGAGTCGCAAGCCTCGTGTCATTGCAGCAGGCGCATACATAATCCATATGCAGATATCGGATACATATGACAAAATTTACATATACTACCATATATATTTCGCCGTCGGCTAGAATGCTCAAGCGCATATACATATATATTTCCGTAGACGCCGATTGTCCTCCCATATGTGTTTGATTGACGTTATTGGTTATATTTGTGCATTCATGTATATATGTGTACTGTGCCGAGCTTGGCACGGGCTGTAGTGCTCGCGAGATATGGTGCTAGATTACATTTCTATTTGCATAGGAGCGCGCGTGGCTGCTTTCGGCAGTCATATTATTACTCTTCTTGCGCCGTCTTTGCCGTGCAAGTGCGCTTCGCGATTTTCGCGCGCAAATGATGAAATAAATTTCTCCGTGAAATATTTGAAATTAATTATGCCCGCGCAGAAGCGCTCGTTGCAGTTTAGCCGAGATTCCAGAGGCTATGTTCGTTCGCGGCTTATAGTAATAGCAAGAATGTTAATTTGAAGATATAAACTCATACGTAGGTGGTAAAAATGTACAGTGCATATTTATGCGTGTTGCACGTCTGTCCGAATTAATAAGCTGGGCATGAGTTGGTTGTTTTGAAAATGCTCGATTATATGCTGAATATTTCGTATCATAAGACAACGATGGATAAATATTGCGCGCTACACGAATTCATACAACAAAATTGTTCATCGAATACGAGCAGAAAAAAAAACTAAAAAAATGTATCCACGCTTAAAAGATATTACGCAAAAAATATTGAAAATCCGCCAAGTTAATCGGATTTTCTTTGAAATTATACAAAAACGATAGGTTACATTGTAACAGCGGGTGTAGAGGGTGTAGCATACGTATAGGCGCTTTTGCGCGCGATCGTTACGGTTTATCGCCAACGGCACTGGTATACGCAGCTCGGCGGTGGCGGCGGCGAGGGAGAGAGGATGTAACAGACCTAAAGTAATTGATTGTTAGCGCTAGCCGCGCTTGCGTATGTTTTCCAGCGATATTGCACAACTGCCCATCTTTTTTTTATCATATGTTTATATGTATAGACGTTCATGAATTATTATACACAAATTGAAAGCTCACGTGGCTCGTACGCGTATAATACTTTTCAAAGCGTAAATTTACGTTACACAAAGGCCCCGGAGCAATTATTTCGAATTTTGTTTTATGATTGCTTTCGATGATGCCAGATACACATATGCGATGGCCACGCATATATTGTTGTAACGGAAAAGCTTTTTGAGTGTGATGCAATTAATTCTGTGTTTGTCGACAAAAGCGCCATATTTTATGCAGCTTTGATGTTGTATATTTTCCAGTGTTTGAATAATAATTAGTTTTCATGACGTTACATAAAGGCAAAAAACTTAAACAGCCCAAAAGATAGTTATAATCTCTTTAAGTATTTTCTCATTATTAGTAAATAAGTTATTGAAAAAGTTCCAAGTATAATTGTTTTGTTACTAAACATATCCGTTGGTGCTTAGTTTGATAATAATTTTTTGCAGATCATGTTGAATCACGATTATTATAATTAACTTCGAGTGTCAAGGATAAAATAAATGGGTCTCTTGACAATTGTATCATAGATAACTATGTAATCTGAGCGAACTTGAGCTTGGAACTGTAGTTTGATAATTTACCAACTCATCTTAACAAGCTTGTACCTACTTGCTTCAATTTCAACTACTAAGAACATTTGTGTTTGCGGCTTACTCGAACACCGGAACTTGTTAATGAAGTTAAATAGTAATTTTATTTATTTTTCAACCGCGATCGCTTTTTAATTTGATTTATTTATTTTTATTTGAAAATTTAAAAAAATCGATGCATCAGAGAAAATACGCCCACCAAAATAATAATCACACTTGGCGAGTTTTGAATGTATTCGATGCTCTCCTGCGATGCTATTACAGGACGTGGTGTACGGCACGTGTGTACATTTACCACCGCTGATATATCGATGCGCAGCTTAATCGGTCCGCGCACAAGTATAAAAAAAATTCGATACTCTTTGGACTGAGTAAATTTTTAATCTATCATTGTAATAACGCAAAAAACACGAGTTACACGCATGCTAAGCCGACGATCACCTATATCATAGAGCGGCTTCATAATCTATTAAGATGCACGAAATATGAATCTGTACACGTGTCGTTGCTTGTATGTGTGACAGGTCGTATGGAAAAAAGGGCGCAGAGCCATTTCCATCACACGCGCGGTATTGTACGTGCTAAGTCTTTTATAAATGCGCGACACACAGGGCCCGAGAAATTCGCATGGGAAAGATGATCGTCAGGCGCTTAACGCGCGACAGAGTCGAGCGCCAACTCCTCTTGGTTTAATTCCGAGCAAAAACAATCGGCTTGATGCGAGTTATTTATGGCCCACTGCGCGTACCGGGCGAGCTAGCCCAAATTTAGCAAAAGGTCAGAAGTAATAGTATGCTAAGTGCACTTTTGCTTGAGCGAGATCGCGCCGAAGGAATGAAGCCGTATCGGGGAAGTCCGAGAGAGGACTATTTTAAGGGTGAGGCGTGGCGAGCACATTTTTTTTACCTATTGGGGTTGCAGCTCAAGCTCGCTTATAAATACCTAAATAGGGTAAAAGCACGTATGAAAAATCGTATTTAAAAGGAGCTTGGTTAAGCAAAATAAATATACGTCTGTTAGAATTACGATGGCTGATATTACTCGGTGTCAATGTTTTTGGGTCAATCTAATCGTCACGTGTTGACATTATACTTGGCGACAATGACCGAAGCGATTCGTAATAGGCTAGATTCATGCGACGGAAAAGTAATTTAACTATAGTGTCGAGCTCGAGCATAAAGAAAAGCCCGCTCGTGCGCTTGTATGTATAAATAATACTGCCAGTACGTGCTTACAAAGTCCTGCGCGTTTAATCGGTGTGAGTAATTTCGCGCAGATAAGTCTTTTATTTACTTTGTATCAATGCAACGATGGCAGCGTACGTAACGTTTGTTTACTCAATTTATATGCCTCGAGTCGTGGAAGTGTCTACTTCCAAAAATCGTATTTTAAACTCTTTCTTACGTACGCGCGCAAGATAAATTGAAAGGCAATTAACGTAAATCAAGACAAGTTTTGCGAACGATTTATTCGGCTCGTCTTCGGCAATCAATTACGACATCATCGAGCCGCAAATTAGCCTGTGCACTCTTTATCACGAGTCGTCGCGAAATACGTCCCGTTAAAATCCCGCTAGCCCATGCCAAAACGAATCATGCCCACGCCGCGCGCTATATTACAATAAGTGTGGGAGTGATTCAACGTCAGCTGCTCCGCGCACAAACAACAACATTGCCGCAGCGCTGGCGACAAATCTGTATAATACGTATTCGCTGAAATATTTCTAGCAGCTAGCAGCACAGCTACACACACACACACGTACTTTGGCATGCGCTCGAGAACGACTATCTAAAATAAGTCGGGCAAACAATGTGTATGGTAACACGCGCTAGCGCACGCCGTTCAAGTATCAACGTGCGTCGTAAATCCTTCAACCGCCGTTGGCTACTGCGCTTTTTTTTACTCTCCTGCCCGAGCATGAATCACCTCGTGTGTGTGTTGTGTATGTGAGCGCGCGCGTGAGTATATCGAGCTACGTGCGATATATATTGACGCGCATGTGTACGCGAAAGAGCGAAAAAGAAAAGAGTGCAGGCCGAGAGAGGCCCAGAGAGGGGTTTTAAGAGGAGCAAGGTTGATAAAGGCCCCGGCGACATGCTGTCTGCGCGGCTCCGCCTGCGATTCATTGTGGCCTGCACGTGCTCTTGCACTCGGATTCGTGTCAAACTGCTCTTTTATTTTGCATTATACATTCACTCGAGCATGACTCGCTATATGAGTACGCATATTTATTTTAGACCCCGTATATACATGTGTGCACAATTGTTCAACAACTTGATCCACTCCGTATCCTTAGTGCCGCGCGTTACCTTATCTCAAAGCTGCTTTTGATTTTATTATTCTAAGCTTGAATTTCTCACTGCTATAATGTAACTGCATTGCGAGCAACCACACAATTACTCTATGACTTGACACAGTTTTTCTCAATTGCTAATGAAATATTTTACGTCGCCTTACATATTAATCTAAAGTAATTTGTTTGTCCGTTCGATTACGCTTGATTTGTATCGATTAAATTTTTCAATTCTTAATTTATGAATCGTGCTAGTGCTATTAGATGCATTGAAAAAAGTTTGAGTGACACATTGACAAGTATATGAAATTTCGCGAAGAAATAATCTATCGCACCTCGTTAAAAATTAAGAGGATGTAAGAAAATTGTAGCATATCCGTCAAATTAAAGTAATTTTTTTGAAAATATTTTTCTAGCATCGCATTATTGTAGCAATTAAAAATCAATTGTATAATTTAAACTTAACGTGGCAAATAACCTAAAAGAGAATTATTAATGCCGTACATCATTTTCTATTTATTAAAAGCCCATATTATGTTAATTTCATGCAAATTCGAATACTCGCTCGTACGCTCGAATCGTGGCTCGTTGCGGCATTCTGAAAAATTATCCAGCTCGAAGCGTTTTAGCTATTCGAAGCATCCTGCCGCTTACGCGAGTACACAATCTTAGAAAGTTGGCGTACTAAGCGACTATTGATTTTGCAAAAATCCCATTGTCCAATGCAGCAAGCAGCTCGACTTTTTCTCGCGCTCGATTAAATCGACGATTTATTAAGGTACGAGCGCGCCCCATTAGCGTTAGAAGTTATCAGAGCCCCTTTGACTGCAGTGTCATGCATACATTTGTAAGAGGGAAGTATGCGATTTTGCAAGCAGCAGCAGTCGCGTTTGGTGCGCGCATCGGCTCACGCCCTTGACACGAAGGCGCGCGTCATTAGCATAGGGCCAAAAGACACGTCGTCGACGACTTGTACATAGGCTGCTGCACTCACACGCGCAAGCTCGCACACTCGTGCTGTATCGCGTCGAGTGAATTATTACCCAAAGGGTTGAATTATGCCAGGAATTATTCGAGCGCCGAATTTATATACGTGCACGCGCGGCGGTGCGAGCGAGCCTCTCGCGCGACCTTTCGAGTGATATTAATTGCTCCGAAGTAACTTGGGCTCTCTTTCCTGAGTTATTTATTGTTTTCCTTGGCGCAGGCGTGCAGCACTCGTACTGCCGGTATTATCATAATACGCTGGGGCAGCAGGAGGAAAAAATTTTGCGGCTTGTTTATCGCTCGCAGAGATTAATAGATGTAACGATCTGCTTTAGCTGCATTAGATGATGAGTTCTCAGATATAGGCACTTGATGTTCAAGTAGCTATAAGGAAGAAAATTGAGGCACAAGAGACTTAATTTTTTTTTTGCTCCTCGGAAGATGCTCGCTCGATGAATTACCGCCGTACTCGCTCGACCAGATCTGAATGAGCCTACTATATAATTGTGGACCGAGGATTGGGTTATAAGGGCTGTTTATCATCAAGCAGTAGTCGAGGAGTAAATCAGCTCCGTACGACCGTATTTTTATGCGATGCAGGACAAGCGTTTCTCTCGATAAGTTTGCACTTTTTTTCACTCTCGAGCTGCGCACGCTGTGCGGTGTCGAACGTGCCAATTACAGAATATTAAAACTGCGTCGCTCCGAGCCATACGTTATCTCTTTGCCATGTGCCACTCTATAAACGGGGATTGTTTTCCACATTTAAAGTGTATATCCAAACGAGTTCGTGTATAAATAAGTCAATAATTTTAGCCGAGGGCAAGTTCGTATCATTAGCCGATAGATCCTTGTATAAATCAGATACTGGATCGCTCGCTCGTGCGCGTGTCTTGTCGAGACGGCCGCGGAAAAATCAACTCCGAGCTCTCAATTATACGGCAGTGCGCTTTAATCGCACTGCACATTTAAACACTCGGCTTGTCATTAATAAATGACACTGTTACAGCTGCTCATGTGCACCGAGACTCTCTTAGACTCGACAAGCTTACTCTGCCTCATATCCGTGGCTGTGAGCGGCCGTTAAGAGCTACCAGCTCGGGCAGGCGTGTTCGAGAAACTTTACAATAAAGCCTGCAATATGACATGTAATGCGCGATCAAACGGCGCATTATTCCCATGAATAATTCACATGCGAGCTCGACGTAAATCTCGCACGTATCATTTACTCGCTCAATCGATGTTTGCATCTTCTCGAAAACAAGAAAATCGGCGTTTACATTAGCTGTCGTTTGCCAAGTTGCGTTTCGCAAATGTCGGCTTATTTCCGCATAAGCGTTTGTCGAAAATAAAAACGAGCGGCGGGCTCGGCGCGTACGCGTGTTTCGCCAAACCTATAATTTTCAAGAATCACGCGAACACGAGAAATGATTTAGTTGGCCTTTTTTATGGCTATCTCTCGTGCATATCCCAACATGAAATTTCAATTTGTCACTGGGCTCTGCATAAGGGGGACAATCTGCATCGCGCGTCCACTTTCGATATTATGCATTTCTGCTTGAAGCGGCCACCAATTCCATGTCATTACATAATTAACGCGTGTACGCGTGTATACGTATAGAATAGAAGTATAATAAGCGTTCAGCTCTGCGCGCGAATTCGCCATGTGACGAAAGCGTCGGCCTGTAAAAATAAGTGATCGAAAATGCCACGTGACATCGCGCTGTAATCAATTTCTTTGTATAGTTAGTTAACTTTGTAGCGCAGTCGCTTGTTGTCCGCGTGTATGTTCCTTTATTACGCGGTGAAAGCGTTGACGTGCGTATGCATAAAACGTAATTATTCGAGTAATCATTTGCAGATATTGATATATACCCTACTGCCATGCTCCTCCGTGTCAATGTCGATTTCAACGAAATTGCATGTTTCAGGTATGCGCAAATTGAATAAACGACAAGTAAAAAAAGGCTGTTCTAGTATAGAAATAACTCCAACCTTGTATCGACTAAGTCAACTCCTAATTTTAACACTAGAGAATCTAAGTTTCGAACCATTTACCGAAAATCACGTGAGTAACAATTAAATCCTTAAAAAAGTTGCTTTGTATTCACTTTTTTTGTACTCGATTGAATGAAAGGCCAAATTTTGAAGTAAGAATAAACGTTTTTTTACGCACGCGCTCGAAAAGAAGTAAGTGCATATGCGTTGTCAGTCGACCGATGCAAAACAATTCAATCCAAGTCCCGAGAAAGGAATATCAATAAATGAATACATCATTCCATCACGCTTAGGGCCCACCCCTCGCGGCATTTTAAAATCGACGTAGCTCAAACACACACACTGGCATATAAGGCTTATTGAAGAAACAAACGAAACGCTCGATTACCCTCGGCGCACACACGCGCGCCTGTATCGTATATTATCGAGGCCGCTATATAGTTTGGCGTGCGCGTATATTACACACACACACACACACAGCGTATAGGCAGCGTGAGAGCGAGAAGGAAGAATGAAAAAAGCTAAGGGCGCGAAAAGAGCCCAGCGTTACGTTGACAATCGAGTGGGAGGTGTATATAACCAGTGGACCGCGCCGCTGTAATTACGGTTTTGAGGCGCTGCTGCTACTGCTTTGCCTTCTAAATGGTACACGCGCGCCCCACCAAGCACACACGCGCTCGTGTAATATTATGATGCATGGGAGTCGAATTTCCAACCCCCGTGCATACGCGAGCACTCGCATAGAGGCTAGCCACAAAAAGACCCCGTGGATGCATGTCTGCGCGAGTGTGTGTGCATATGTACTAATGATAGCCTACTCTCAATCACGCGTTCTCTGTCTGTGGCTTTTTAGCCGCGGCGCGCGGTATTATTTTCGAGTGTGGGAGAGAAAGAGAAGCTCGAGTACTCCTTTACATACGTGGCCAACTCGTTCTCTTGGCCACTGACGTCGAGCGTTGACACTGTGTAATCAACGCTCTACGACTATTTTCTCTCGCTTGCTTGCGCATAGTCTGTTTCTGATTCACCTCGTGAAATGTATCGCCGTCGAGTTGTGCACCCGACTACTTCTTCTTCTTCTTTTCTTACGATTCTTCCCTCTCCGACCAATGAAATTACGTACATGTACACGCAGATGCGTGTCAATGAAGCCTCCTGGCCAGTTCGATCGCTGCAGGGAGCTCTGAAGATTTGCGATCGTTGTATGTAATTTTAAACAATGTCGCAGCCAAGGGGCGGATATCTGGATCCTACAGCGCATTAAATGGAGCACTAGCTTTCTTCTTTGCTTTCGACCGTGACAGCTAATTTCTAAACACATATACTAACTGAGCAATTCGTTTGTCCGTGATAATTGGCAAAGGTACAAGTATTGAATTCTATTGCACAATACGTACTTTCTTCTTCGGACGTAAAATAACTCCATGTTAATTTCTCATTGTCATGACCTTTTTTCGGAGCTTGCACGTTGCTTACTGACCCAAGGCCCAAAAACGTATTATACGCTTGGAGCAGGTGAAGCTTAATCTCATCATAATCCATACTGAGCATGAAGGGAGCGGAGCAGTTGTACTGGCTCACTTGTACAAAGGAAATATTCAAGAAATGACCAGACGCAGTTTCGGCGACGAAACACAAACGTCGAGCGTGCAAGAAAGCTTCAAGTTTAATCTCTTGGAGGATTTCAACTGGCATGGGTCAATTATTGTTGTAGCAGACCAGTTGTTGGCCGAGCAAAACTGGCCCAGCTCAGCGATGACGATGACTTCAGGCATCTCAATTTCCCGAATCGTCGTCCTGACTCGAGCTCGAGCCACGACGACTCCGGTAATACCTCGAGCAGTCGTCGTCGGTATCATTTTCATTTGGGCGTTCTTGTGAGCAGCTTTCGTAATTACTACCGCCACGCTAGATTAGCTGCATGCTAGACTCTGCGCTCAGCGGCTATGTAGCTCGAGCTCGATTATTATCGTCGCTCTGTTCGACGACGAGTTAAGCGACGGACGCACGACTACTACCTTTGGGGCTGCGTGCGCTGACCCTTCGCGCGCTTGCATTGTTTTCGCTCGGTGAAGTTTCCTGCGCACCGAGCGCGATCGCAAATTAAAGTTGCGAGCTTTCACGTTGCTTCTACTCTACACGATATTCGGCTAATTGAGTTTATTTTTGTTCCTGCAAGTTTGAAATGCGGTGAAATGTTATCGTTTTGCTGAGCTCCTTTCTTTCAAAAACTCTTAATTAATTCCATCCAATTTGTCAGGAACGATTTTATACACGTGAGAAACACTTGAAAACTAAACTTTTTACGGAAAATAGGCTAGTGCTTTTATACACATCCAATGGAATGACGACGGAGCCAAGCATTCATATAAAAGTGGACTCCTCGTCCATTTTATCATATTATCATTTCGATGATAATTTTGGTATTGATTGATCTGAATAAATTCTTGTGACTGAAGTGATTTGATCGATGTTCAATTATTATTAAGTAAAAATAATTTGCATCGATACATCATTGGAGCGAAAAAAATTTCCTTTTCGGAGATGAGCAATACACGATTGCGAGAGACAATAAATATTTGACTCAAATTGTGATTCACCTCTAGAAAACTGAAAACAAAGATCTTTGTTCTCTTGAAATTAAGATCTTTGTTTTCGAAAACGAATAAGTTGAACTCACTTGTTCTCTGTTTTTTTTAATGTTTTAGTTTAATCGACAATCATCAAAAATAAGTTTAAACTGTAAATTATTACACACATTAAAATTTTTTGACTGAAAAATATACACGTTATATATTTACTTACAGTAGAGTATTCTACCTGTTCTCGCGTGAAACACCCTACTTTGAGATGCGATTGGTTATTGCAGTTGCACGTGACCCTTTGTAAAATTTATCCCGATATTCTATTTACTGTACGACACCGATCGCAAGCCAAGATTAAAATATTTACTTATCTCATCGCATTTGCGAAATATTATAAACAGCGATTTTTGACGCACGGATCAAAATCGTCCTCATATACTGGCAAAATGTGTATGTCACTGCGTACGCAGGCACATACGCTTCGTGGCGAGAAATCTCTATTTGAATTTTAAACGAGCTCAAAGCAGATTAAAATTTCACACACATTGCCCGTGCAAACCCCTTCGATGCGTATATTGTGTTCTTTTTCTATAGACACGTATGGGTTGCGACGTCAAACGACACCCTGCCACCGTTCCGCGGCATGGGCTAGCGCATATCGGCGCAGGCCTTATCACCGGGTATTTGGGTTTTAAAAAAAAAACCGACCTAAAATAACAAATGCGTGTGACAAAAAAGCATCGAGCAGGCGGCGGATTTAAGCTGGCACGTAGCCGCAAAAAGAGACGAGATCAGACTACTGCGTGTCTGGACAGGCAATATCGCGCTTGCTTGTATGCGTGCGTGTGCGTGTTGGCTGGACAACGAAAAACGCATCGCTGCGATCGCGTATAATCGCGCGCGCAAGAAGAAAATCCCTGTGGCAATACGGCGACGATACGAAAATACTTGGCACGCGTCGTCATTCGATCTATGGGCGATTGATCCGCCACGCGTCACCGTATTATATTATACAACAGCGTAATCAAGCGCTCGAGTCGAGCTCTAATACGAGTTATTTATAAACGATTTCAACTCAACATGCGATACAAGCCAATCCTTCGCGCGTCCACAAATTTTGACAGGATTTGGCCAAAAGAAGCGCGGCCTGATACGTTTCTCATGTGGTGAAATTGAAAAACGAGATTACCCTCGCGGCGCTTTTGCCGGCCGGATTCCCGCTACTGTCGATCATACGCGAAATTCGACAATGGCCGAGAAGATCGATCGGCCGTGTGTGCGCGCGACACGCGCCCGGAGATGAATTTTCAATGGACGAGATATATTAAATTATATATTTCGGAAGATGAGAAAATCATGAGGCGTTAAAGCGCTACACCGTAGCGCGCCCGAGCATATTGCGTGACAGCTTAATCGATCGGTCTTCGGAATTTTAAAATTCATTATAGAGCTCCGCTTGCCTAGAATAATTCAACAAAGTTAAACAAATTTCGCTGATTTTATCAACGAAGCGTCAGATTCCGAAATCATGGACGAGTGAAAAAATTAATCTTCGGGCGTAGAGCTTTGTCGAAGTAGCCCTCGCACGATCGAGCCTTTCTTGACTGCCGTCCTGCTCGCCCGAGAAGATTATCCCCTTGGCAACCGCACACATCCTGATCTGACTATATTCATACGTAAAATACATATACATCCCTCAGTAATTTCATTTCACGCTCCACGACGCAGTCCACGTGGTACAATAATATTATAGAGTGGAGTTTCGTGTTTACCTATCTTACAGATATATGTGTGCACGTGTGTGCTCCGAGTATGTGTATATTCCGTCCTTATGCTGATGCATGTACCACATCCGAAGTTCCAATGATGCTAATGCGTCGCATATAATAACAGCTGAATATGGCAAAGTTTCATAGTTACAATCATTGATTTTAAAAACAATAACTAACTTTCTCATGCATCGACTTGAGAAATGCACAGCATCGCCTTGTTAAAGTCATTGAAACAAAATACACAATAAGAAGATGTAAAAAAGGAGCTTAACGATTTTCATTTAGATTACGTTACCCTCGCGTCTCCGAGGCATATTATACTCACGGTATATGCTCGTAAACCGCAATAATTGGCCTCTAATAAATCGTGCAAGCACAATGAAAGCCTCCAAAGTGCCCTGTCGCTTCAACGCTTATTCGTCGAAGGATTCTCTGCGCGAAGCTGCTCTGCCTAGGCGTCTGTAATGATGACGAGGCAGGTGAAGCGTCATTTGAACATTTTTTTCGCTGATCATTTCTTACTTTATTCGTGCTCCTTTTTATTTCCTTATTACGTGTGGCAGGGATTTCTGGGGGGTAGTCGAGGCTTCGTACCTCTGCTGGTGTATTCGCAGCTACAGCCGTGCACACGATTCGAGCGGATTTGGCCTGTGCGTGTGCAGGGGTGCACGCCTGCGTATAATAAGTTGTGAAACGAAACCAAGATCTTGGCGCCTAATAACGAGGAATTATCGCGAGCAATACAATGGAAAAATGTAGGTACATGGGCGCGCTATGCGCTGAGGGTCTTTTCGGTACAATCGGCTTTGATGTCGCCCGCGCGCACGAGGAAAATATAATGCCCGTGTCGTTGTTCGCGCCCGCCGCACACACAATAAGATTATTCATACCGTCTCGTCGAGCTTAATATCCTCTATCTCTCTCCCTCTCACTCGCAATATACGCCTATAACATTTATTCTTATACGTGTTCATTTGGTCTGTGCACCATGTGACCAGCATACGTGTTATTAAATCGAAGACTCACGTGCAGGTAGTTTGCACTCGCCGCGCTAAACGTTACATATTTTCTAAACATCGTTTCGCCCCGGAGAAATGCCACTGTTACAACCCAGTTTTGCGGAATATTGCTGTCACTTATAAAGCTCCAATGGCATTTGCGCGCTTTATTCAAGCCTTAAGTCACCGAAATCGGTTATTACACTCTTCGGTTAATATGAAATTCTTGAAAGTTTTACTGTCAACTTGGTAAAATTTGTTCAATTTGCAGTTTCATTGAAGATAATATTATAATAGATTCTGGTTATGATGCGATTTTATTTTACACTATTTGAATGCAATTTTCAATTATAATTGAGGAAAAAATCTGTGAATTCAAGAATATTAATACATATCGTTTCCTTTTTATTTATATTTGGTTTTGAAGAAATTATAACTTTGGTACAATATAATACATCCGTTACATACAAATTGCCTCTCTTTTATTTCTGGCTTCTTCGATCGACTATACACAACGCAGAAACTACTTACCACTTGTTGTAGGAAGAGACAATGCGTTGTACGGTTTCCAAGGAATACTAATTGGAAAGTCATAAAAATAAGCAAATTTTTCGCATACAATAGAAAGGGTAAGAATAAAAATTCTCCTTCATCCCATTCTCAATTAAAAACTTCCGATATAATAGTGTCTATGGGCTAGGATCATATATTTATCGACAAAGCTTCCTTGTTACGCGCTACTACGTCTACGGTTTAAGTTAATGCCAAGTTAGTGCCGAGCTAGAAAAGAATCCCTCACGGTTAAGTAACAACAACGGCATCGACAACATCTTTGTGAATCGGTATGAGACAAAGGGTGTTGCGATTTTCCTGGCAACGCATTCGCGGAATATGCACAGGTGACAGAGAGTTACGGATTTACGCATGGAATGTTTAGGGCGCCGATCGTCTTTTTTTTATAGCCGCAACGATTTCGCATTGACGGTTCGTCAAGCTCTTGTAGCGCGCGAATCGTTACATAGCTAAGAGATCGACACGTTTGCTGCACTACTGCTCTCTGATTTCTGGAATTTCTCAGGTAGATTTTTCTTGCATCTTCTGCTACTTCTCGTGCCCTAAAGTTTTTTTGCTTTTACGATTAAACAAAGAAATATCAAAGGTACCAATGTAATAAGATTTTATTTCCAATTTATTTATGAGCCCATTTAGATACCATTCAAGGGTTTAGCATTAAAAAATTTATTTTCAAATCAATTCCTCCCGCTTGGTAGAATTGAGTATTAAAGATATGTTTTCAATTTTAAAGCATTGATGCATATGGGTTGTAGCTCCCAGGCGCTGGGAACAGATATTTAACGTGGACACAAATTAGCATCACTTGTATCAATTTTTGAACTGTTAAAAGTGCTGAATTTAATTTCTCTAGTTAGATCTCGACCACAAAGTTAGTTTATCAATCGAAAGTGCGACAGATACTCGAATGACAGAGACAATATTGTGTCAAGACCTGTAAGCGATACATTCATTAGAACGTAAAATAATAGCAGCTAAATAAACTGAAAGGTCATTGTAGTTAATTTTCGGATGGCACTGTCCAAACAATGTTGCGAACGACGCACGTGAATGAAGCGCAACGTGTGTAAACATAAGCACGCGTGAGATCGAAAGGTGAAAAGCTATTGCAACACTATGCATGATACATGTAGGAAAGCCCAATACACATTCAGCGTGTAATTATTTTATCCTCTCTGCCGTATAATTCGCGTTTGCAGTATGAATAGACTGATACACTCGCGCACATGCTTAGAGCAACATACATGTACGCATAGGTACACGCACACTCACACACACGTCGGAGAAATCTAAGGGGCTAGCCTGCACTGTCCTAAAGGGGGCGTGTGGAACAGACAGGGCCAAGTAGTAGGGTGCAACTGACAGCATGAGACAATTAACCTTCTGATGAAATGTGGGGAGAGATGCAATCCTAAGGTATCGATTTATGCGTGCTCACTGCTGTATACAGATCAGTCGATGCATTGTATTTAATCTATTCCATAAAACTTTACTAATTGCAGTTTACATTTTTTTCACAAACTTTTCCGAAAATATTAACATAACGTATAAGACCTTATAACATACGACTCATAATAAAGATAAGCATCTTTATACTATTCATTATTAATTTTAATTTACAAAAAAATAGGTTATAGTTTTTAATAATATTTCACATTAAAAGAGGAAATTAGAGATACAAAATGTTATTAGAACTATAATTAGACTCATAAAAACGTAACCAAATCTTACCATGGCTTAGACCTGATTCGATGGTAGTTGTACATAATCAATAAATAAATTTCACAATTATCCAAGTATCACAGAGTATATTTTTACTTATCTACTTATAAATTATCTATAAAAATTGTTGATACATATCAATTTTAAATATAATTTTTACAAATCATAAAAATTAAATGAATTAAAACACTAATTGATTTCATTTGTACAATTATCACTGCTCGAATTCCTTGTCTTTTTCTCGTTTTCTTGTCTATCTTGTACTTTCATTGTCGAATTCGGAAGGGGATATTTTCACACCGTCATTAGATTGACTAAAATACTCTTCATTTGAGAATGATAATTTGCCCGTGCCAATTCTTAATCCGTGCATATATGATGGCCACTTTGTTTCAGATTCTATATCACAAATATTAATTTATGAATCGATATAAATTTATTTTAATGAATCAAATTATTTTTGAGGGTTTCAACTTACCAACATGATTATAAGCAAAAGGATCTTGATAAAAAGTTTGCTGAGGATTATAAAATGCAGTTCCGCTTGAAAATTCGTAGACATTAGGTAATTTATTGTTATTAATTGAAGGTTTTTGTGGAAAATACTCGGGACGCATTGAAGACCATAAGCCAAATTCTTGTTGAGGTGTTTCAGAGTGTATGAGATAATCATTATTCATTGTGAAAAATCGAAAAAATCCACCTTTATAATTGTTCAAATAAGCTATAAGTTCTTGTTGGTCTCTTGGACATCTCGGATATTCTTGGTAACACACTCTAGGATCACCTCTATTTACGTATCCAAGTAAAGCTGCTTTTCCAAATAGGGTTAAAGGAGATGCTCCGCTTCGATCGAAAGCCGACAGCAAACTGAAGTTTCAAAAATGATAAACTTTTGTAATAAAAAAAAATTTTTACCAAAATGATGAAAATATTTATAAATTACGTAATTTACATTTCACCGAGGATGACTTATAAAACAATCAAAAAAAAGTTAAGCTGTGCTCACTTGAATAAAAGAATTTGACCAGTTGTTGGGCGAGCACTACGATATGAAGATTCTCCAGGAGTTGAACCACTTGAAATTTCGCATAAAATTCTAGGCACGCATCTGTAATCATCGTGCTGAGATATGGAGCTCATTGCACCAAATAATTTTTGTCCTGGATTTTCAAAAATATTTAGACCTAATAGATCAGCAAACCTTGGAATTTGAAAATCATTAGGCCACATGCTGCCCTGCATAAATAAATATTGATTGAAAATGAGTCGAAAGCCTAAACGTGCAACTTTTTGTTAACATTAAACTTGCCAAGGATCTCATGAATTTATCAAGAAAAAATCCGTTTAATCTTGGTTTGGAGTCACTTGATTGATCATCAGAGCTCATAAAAGTTCTTCCTTGTCTACTAGCTCGACCTACACTAGATAGATCTTTGTTCGGAGATCGACTTCTATCCTCAGACGCTAGTGAATTCAAACACCTAAAATTCAAAACAACCATTGTATCTTATGTTTCAAATAAAATCAAATAGGATACCAAAAAACCAACTGCAGTAAATCGGTAGGAGTGTAATTTTTCGAATTTTCATCAAAATTGCAGCCTGTAGTCGATTTAACTAGTGTATGAGTTCTTGAACGTCCTCGCCTAGCAGCCCGAACTTGTTCTATTGACACTGAATTCAACAGCATCAGCAAAACCAATGCGAAATTCACGGTCCACCGAGGCATTATTTCGAGAAATCGAACTGTATTCCCTTATTCTTAGATCTGAGTCGAAAGTAATTTATCGATGTACACTACTGCAATAGTTTCAATTTACTACAATAGTGGATAGAAATTTTTAATAACTATCCAGAAAACGTACTATCTAACTAAAAATCACTTTGAACCTTTTTTAAAAACAAACTCAATAACACTCAAAACACTTGTCGCGATATTTTACACTGAACTCAATTACACTACTCAGCAAATTTGTAGAAATGACTGCTCAAAAGTGAAACTTCACCATCCGGAAGATGAATCACAACTGAACTCCGAGTCCCAAACATAATATTGGTTGCCGTTTATGAGCGTGGGTTGGCCAACTTTTAAGTTATTTCCACAAACATTACATGTAATACTCGAACGCTTGAACCAAACAGTAGAATCGTTTGAAAACTACTCAAAAAGAATTGCGCAAAAATTATTTCGTGAGAGTTTTCACTGATTTGCTTTGATGATACATCACAACTTATATACTGTTTTAAATAGTGATCATCGATTTCTGAATAATTAGCATTTTAACGATTGCTACCTTGTGCGCTTAACATTTTATATTAGCTTCATTTGATAGAATTTGAATATACGTCGATGTCATTGACTTTATTACCGATGTGTAGTTTACTGTTTTCAAACGATGATAGGTCATTGGTCACTAAAAAGATGAAAAACTTGTAAATGTTCATTTTAAAAAACGTGTATTTCATACTATGACAACTAATTGGGTTTTTACAAATACAATGCATAAATCTATAGTCATACCCATAACAAAACACACAATTATATTAAGTAACTAATGCCATTTTTATTATAATTTAACCTCAAACAATAATTTTGTCTACGAGTATTTGTCATATTTGACAAAAGTCGGAAATTTAAATAAAAACAGCGACATAAAAAACTATTACGAATATATATTTTGCTTGAGAATCACAAATAAAGAACGATTGTCAAGATAGTCACCATCTTCGAATATTCAATTATAGACCATGTGCGAATTCACACCATAGATTTTTTTAATAAAAATACAATACATTCTCCGATTACATCACACGTGGAAAGAAGAAGTCGACATATTCTTGTACCCATTAACATAAACCACTTAATGGACTACGTGCCGACAATTTTAATTACATGAAATTGAATTATTCTATACTTTCGTTGACAATAAACAAAATATTGTAACATGTGAAATTGTATTTACAATATTAGTAAAAATTATTTTATCAACTACTTAACGAATTTCGACTAATAAATTTGGTTTTTCGAATATTTCGTTCTAGCATACAACGTAAAAAGTATTTCCTAATACAACATTATTTTTAGTTTATACATTCATATACACGATTGTTAGTCTATCAATGGTATTTGGCACTGTCTTCCTCGTTTTGCTAGTAGGCGGCAAAGACGTGGACTTCCAATAATGTCACCCAGAAAAACGCTGAGCAAATAGTTGTCTTTCATTGGATCCGGTGATGATTTGTATTGACTGTGAAGAATATAAGTATATCAAGTTCAAAGTTTCATCAAGCAATTTTTTTTTTAATTTTGTATCAGTTTTGCCGTATCAATAATGCATCCAATGGATACCAAGCGAAGCGTGTAAAGAATTTCGGGAGAATTCAACTTAATACAGAGCGATACAGTTCATTAAAATTGTCAATGTCCTGTACATGACCCCAACTCTTGAGGGACAAAAATTAAAGAGAAAATCCGCATTATAACAGTATATTTCAAACGATTCCGTCAGTAAATCTCAGGCCAGAACATGTAGTACTTGGAAAACGATTTCAGAAATCGTAGTAGGGTGGAAAAGAAGCTCGGTGTGTTTCATTGCACGCCTCGAGCGCCAAGTTCTTTCTATTCTATTTCTTTCTTCTTTCACGTCCGTTGCCAAGCTTACACGATACTAAATTTCTCTGTAAGCAACGTGCGCCTTGTACAGATAGCCCTAATGGCACGGATACTCTAATGCACCTCGATAAATCGCGCGTATACAATAGATTTTTTCGACCGGCTAATCTCTTTCTTTTTTTTTCAATTTTAACCAACTCTTACGCGACTATTTTTGATAGAAAAAATACAACCTGACATTAAATCTTCTGCAGAAACGTTGCGTGTCACAAAAACGATTGCCCAAGAGATACCGATGTAAATGTAAATTCTTATTGCCAAACTACGGCCGATTATTGAAATCGCTAATTTACATGTGGCGAATATCAAATTATCGTTAAAACTATTAATACCTGAATATGACATTCCAATCAAGATGATGTTGACTGTTGCTTTTCTGGAGTGATGTTTCTGCATATTTAGCGCACACTCGTTCATAAATACACACATTTTGTCCGGCCTCTTCTATTAGTTTCTTCTCGATCAATGGCACATCGAATTGTTCCTCATCTTCGAAGGCAATCAAGCCCCGCTTGACGCGACTCTGATAAGTTTCTAAAATTGACAATAACCAGTGATTAAAGTCGTATCACTCGCCAAATTTTATTAAAATTATTATTAAAATGTAAAATTTTGAGTCATCTCCCAGAAATACGTATCGAAATATGGCAGAGGAAGAATTGTCAATCGCATGAATATTGGTATATAAATATAATTTGTTACGATAGTATTACACATGTTGTTTGGCTTTACGAGCTATTTCAAACAAGTGAAACACTTTCGCTTTCGCCACACACGCGCTTTTGAATTCGTATGCATGCGGCGCATATGCGCTATGTATTGGGCATTCACTGTGCGTTTGCACGGGTTATTTCACTGGATGAATTACTTCTTGAGGAAATGAAAATTACTTTTGGAATGTTCTCGCGTTTTTCTCTTTATATCTTGATAGATCATATATTATTACATTCGTAAATGAGTTAAAGTACTTACGAGGATTCAACGAATAAGCTAATTTTTTGACAAAATTCGAAATCCTAACAGCTGCAATGATTACGGGGAATCCCACTAATTGCACAGGAAGTTCAAAAAAGGGTTCATTGTTTTGCGGTGCCGATGCCACACACGTTAAAACTAAAAAGTAGCATGAAAAAATACAGAATATCCTTGATAGCTGCATCGTTTGATACCTAAAAAATATAAATTAATAAATTATTTTCAATCAATGATAATATTTTTGTTCTTTGGTCATATCCTCGACATTAAGTTTAGTCCTCGACATTATAGTCACGATTGAAAAAATTAAATAAGAAATTTTAAGAATACAGATTTGTTGTTTACTTAAAATTCTCAAAATGTAAAAAAACCATCGATATAAACGAAAGATATTAGTTGAAGTTTAAAATAATACAAAAAAAATATTTTCCAGATACTCGAATACGGGAGTATTCGTTTCCTTGTTATATAACTTCAAGAAAGTAGATTTGGCGAAAAAACGCGTACACCCATGATGACACTTTTTCGCACAGACTCTTTCACTCGATTCGCAATTGTTTGCTCATCTTACAACTTTCCTTTTTTTTATAGATTACATAGTTATTGTAAGAGTTTATCAAATGGTCAGTGTCGCAAAAGTACTCACCTGCCGCGTGCTGATACACCTACTCAACCGAAATCGCGTTGTTGCTTTGGTAAAAACTCAGCGCTGAATGTTCGCTGGAATTATGCTGAGCAGTTAAAGTCTGCAAAACTCTTGCCTCGGAGAAAGTCAATCTGGTTGCCCCTCCAGACGCGATTTCTGCTGTATACATAGGCGCTCGCGAGGCTCAGTTCCACGGTACGAGGAGCCTTGCGAAACAGATCAGTAGTATAATCCTGTGCCTACGGCAAAATCGATGTAACCCGTACGAGTACGCTCTCGAGGTTGCATCTCCAATTTGTGGGAGGTGGGTACAAGGTCGCGGCTTTCCCCTTGAAAAAGCACGTACAACGTGCTCCGGGTCACGATCGCGACACTTTGAGATTCGATCCGCGTTTTTGCGGCACCTTGGCCGATCACTGAATGTAGTATTAATTGAATGAAAAAAAATTGATGCCCGCAAAATGAGTACAAAAGAACCATTACATCACCGATTTCAATCAATTGATACGATATAATCCTGAATTTTACTTTCACCTATTTTCAGTGTTATCATTTTCTTCGAGAGAACCAATATTATGTATTGTTACTCAAGACATCTGATAGCTTTCATAATATAAATTTTCTACAAATTCTCATTCGAAATGAAATCACGTAAACAATATTTAACCTGAATGCTAAATAGCGTGGCACCGGTAGTTGGTTGAATTTCAGATTAATATGATTCGTTATATTTAATATATACGGGGCATATCAATGAAATTTCATAAAATGTTTTCATTTTTATAATTGTGTATGTGTAAATATGAATAATATCAAATTTTCTCTCTGAAAAATTAATTTTTATTTTGCAAAGTATTTATTAAAGCATAATTAATACATTTTGATGATTTTAAAATACATGAAAAGAATCAGATAAAACATAAGTATTTAAATGAACTTTTTGTCGTTTGTTTATGTTCTTAAAAAAATTCATGTACGATAAGCTAAATGCGTTTAAAAACACATACATTCTACACATCTTACACAATTGTTGAAACACTTAATAAGTTATCATTTATAAAACTTAATTTCCTTGAAAATTAAGATTTATATAAATGAACAGTTTTACACACTCAAGTATTAACAACTTGTAATGAAAATGGACTACAATATTAAGTCGACTATCTTCTTAGAACTTAAAATATATCACAGATAATATTTAGTTATGAGTGCACACAGTGCACATAATCCTCACTTTACTTAAAAGTTTACAACACAAACTTTGTCGGGAGTCATTGCTTTTGATACTAAGTTCATGCTCCGATTTTTTCATTTTCGCCATTAGATTCTTCATTTTTGTGATTAACAGCATATTTTGCCATGCCAAGTACTTGTTTGGAAGTCAGAGGACAACTTGGGAAGAAATTGTGGCATCCTTGATTATCTATTCCTCTGATCAATTGTCCCATATGGGCAGCATAATGGAATTTTGACAGTTCACCTCCGTAATGCAGACTTGTATCGCTAGAAAAGCAAAAATATATTAAAAAAATAAATATATTATCAAATTGAATGAAAAAAATTGATCAATTAAATAGCCCAAGGTTCTTTTCTTTCATTTTCTCCCCCCTCTGTCTTTCAATCTCTCTCAATACTTTTACTTTTGAACGAGAATGCACTCGCGCAGTATTATTAAATAGTCATTGAAAATCATTATGCAAACCGACCTTAATAATTAGTTTGTGATGTCCATAGCACGTTATGAGTTTTCAAATTTTTTGCACCTTGTACTTGCACAATTAAGTATTTGAAAAAAAATTACGACAATCTTTTTTTAGCGAGCAATCAGTTTTTTATTGGAAGTTAGCTAATGATAAGTGTTGATGACTCATAATTTGTATGTATAACTATGACTTACTATCAAAGAGAAAACATTAATGCCTAATTACAAGTTCACTCGAATTAGAACTATTGCTTCCTCATAGAGGAAGCTTTGTGATAGGCGTCAAAATCAACTTTTGATATAGAAGTCATAGGACAATTTCGGATACATATTCAGAAT